>JAFEMH010005574.1:0-157889 GCA_022495995.1 Adenophora triphylla var. japonica | reverse complement strand
ATCCGAGATTGTAGGAGCAGCAAAAGTTATCTTCTTCAATCACTTTTAGTATAAATTGAACACACTTATTGTAACACACACACACGGTCGAAGCTACTGAGTTCTTTTCTCTACATTCTTCCTCTCATTGTAACTTCATCATTTTTATAAAATTCCACCTTTGAGGTTTTTTTAGGCCCCATGGTTGAACATGTTGTCTGCTAAGGGCTTTCCTCGTTAAATATCTTGTTCATTTCATTTCGAGTTGATTTGCAATTATATTTCATTTAACCCAATCTTAGTCAGCTTGTCAAGTTCTAAAATTTGACCAAAACTATTTGGCGCCGTCTGTGGGAATTTTGGTCTTTTAATTGCTTTAGGAAACTCGAAAATGCTCTATCGGAATGTCTCAAAGGGTTCGTCCTCCCTTGGTTTGAGATCCACTGTGGAGACCATCCCAATTGTGACAAGTTTGCAAGCATCAACCCAAAGCGTAGGTGGAGTATCACGTCCTATTCAAGTTCACGACGGGACAACCGCCGCCGCGTCACAGGAAATCCCACTTGATATCGCTTCCAACCCGACCGCTATGTTGCGCGCGAGAAGTGAGGAACCAAGTCGCTGCCCAAGATGTTACTTTCAACTATGCTCGACGAACCGCATTGCTAGATGCAGCCAGAGATGATCTCTCTACAAAGTGGAGGTTCGAGTGCACTATCAACAAGTATCCCAAGCATTTTCCAATCCGTCGCTCCAAACGGCCCACCAGGTTCATATACCCCTTATCAACCTAGGAGACTCGGCTTTGGGAATGAAGGCTGCGGGATCATCTCGGATATGGGAATCAAGCTCCGACAACCAACCGGTTTACGTAAAGCACCATTGTCCATCCCGGAACCGTCACTCCAGCAACCACAACATTTGGTAGCCAACTTCGATTACAACAGGAGTGTTAATCCCCAGCTTGATATCAATTATAATAATAATTATCGGTCACTTGCTCCTAACCATGATGCAAAAGCAGGCGGCAGTGTGATTCAAGAGCTAAAGGATATGATCATGAGTGTCCCCTGGAATGACACTACCTTACAACCAGGCCTCACCAACTTGCTACAATGAATCTCGTTTCACTCCTCCATATCCAATGTGGTCATCCCGAAGAAGTTCAGTCCTCCACACATGAAGCAATATGACGGAACCACTGATCCAGCAGAGCATGTTGCATTATACCAAGAGAAGATGGATGTTGTCCATATACCGCCTCCAATATAGAGAGGCTTGTTTTTGCAGGGGTTTCGGATCAACTCTACCGGAGCAGCTTTGAGATGGCCGATCAACCACCATTGGGTTCTATAGGATCCTATGCACAACTTATTAACTGCTCACTAATCGGTTTCGTGCAAACAGGGTATTTGAAAAGCTAACTAGTGATCTTTACAGGGTGGTCCAGCAACCTGATGAGCTCCGGAAAGATTATCTCAAAGAAGTTTAATAGAGAAGCGTGAACATCTCCAACCCGGATACCGTAACAGCACTCGAAGCATTCAGGATGGGGCTTAAGAAAGACTCTCCATACTATGACGACTTGGTAATGACACCTTGCAAAAGGTTGGACGAAATCAGGACTAGAGCATCCAAGTTCATCAGGCTGGAAGAAGACAAGTTGCTACAGGACAAGAAGAAGATCGATTATCCCAAATGGCAAAACCGCACCCCTCTCATTCTCTGCGGCAAGATGGAGACATCCCATGCTAGATCCAATAGGGGCAAACCCTACTCTAAACTTGACTCTTCTAAAGTTCTTAGTGTAGAAGATAATGATGAGGATGATGAGTCTTTGTATCAAAGAATTGATGACTATTGTTTTTCTGTTGATGTTGCAGACCGATTAACGCTATGGACGACTTGGGAGAAAAGGCAAGGTGGCCCAAAAGGTCCGATAAACCTTCAATCTGGAAAGACAAGTCCAAGTGGTGCGCCTATCATGAGGATTTCGGTCACACCACGGAAAACTGCATTGCACTCCGTAAAGAAATCAGTCATTTGTTGTCTAAAGGATTACTCAAAGAATTACTTGGTAGAGGACGTGGACGCACCGACAGTAGTGCTGACAACCAGGAAAAGCAAGTTCGTGCTAGCAACCAGGAGAAGCAAACTGAAAGTCCTCCTCAACATCCACCACCTACCAGAGTGGTCAACATGATCTGCGGCGGTTCAGATATTTGTGGTACAACCTATTCGGCTGCGAAGCGCCATGCCGCAGCGCTAAGGAGGACAGTCGTATTTGCTCGCAAGGTCCGTCAACAAAGATAAAGGCCTGGAGATTTCCTTTGATGAAGGTGATAGGGCCAACATCCAGGATCCCCATCATGACGCACTGGTTGTGAGCCTTCAGGTGGCAAACTGCTTGGTTAGGCGCATCCTGATTGACAATGGTAGCTCGGTCAATATCGTTACTACTGACGGCTTAAAGGGAATGGGGATTCCACTTGAAAACGTAACTAAAAGTTCTTCTGTCTTAGTTGGATTCAGTGGAGAGACGAAGCACACCTTTGGGGAGATTACTTTCCCAGTTTATGTTGAAGGGATTAATTCTATGGAGAGGTTCTGCGTGATTGAATGCCGCCGTCCTACAACATCATATTGGGAAGGCCCTGGATTCACAACGTTAAGGCTATCCAATCAACCTACCACCAAGGTCTCAAGTTGCCAACACCTTGGGGAGTTGTCAAGGTGTCTGGGTGATCAAAGAATCGAAGAAAGGAATGTTACAAGGTGTCCATGAAGGCAGCAAGTTGTCCTAGACTAGCATAGCAATTACAAATAAAGGCTCGGGATGTTCTTGAAGCCGCAGAGTTAGACGTCGAGAGGTGCAAATCGATCCCACTAATCCCGATGTCAAAGTCCTAGTTGGTGTAGGAATTCCCAAGTTGAGGATGAAATCATAGAGTTCCTCAAGTGTAGAACAAGCCGTTTTGCTTGGAAGCACGAGGATATGACTGGGATAAGTAAAGATGTAATAACCCACAAGTTGAACGTCGATCCCAACGCCAAACCTGTCCATCAGAAACGAAGAAAGTTTGCTCATGAGCGCAACAAGATCATCAAAGAAGAAGTAGACAGGCTTTTGAAGTCAAAAATGATTAGGGAGATTGACTACCCTAGGTGGTTAGCCAATGTAGTAGTTGTGGAGAAACGCAATGGCAAGTGGCGAGTCCGTGTGGATTTTACCGACTTGAACAAAGCCTCGCCCGAAGGACCCATTTCCCTTGCCTCACATTGACTCTTTGGTAGACGCAACAATGTGGGGCATGAAATATTGACTTTTATGGACGCTTCATCGTTTTCAACAAATTCGATGGAGCCTTCCGATCAAGAAGATACGGCGTTTATTACTCCCGAGGGTATTTATTGCTTCATAGTCATGCCCTTTGGATTAAGGAATGCAGGGGCAACCTACCAAAGATTGGTAAATTTGATGTTCAAAGATCGATCGGAGAAACAATGGAGGTATATATTGATGATATGGTGGTCAAGTCTAAATGCATGGCTGATCATGTTCGTGATCTCAAGGAAGCTTTTGACATCTTGGAAGCTTTTAACATGAAGCTCAACCCATCAAAGTGCAACTTCGGAGTTAGAGCCGGGAAATTCCTTGGTTATATGGTCACAAAGAGAGGTATTGAAGCAAGCCCGGAGCAGATCAAGGCCATTATCAACTTGAACTCACCAAAGACTGTTAAAGATGTGCAGAGGCTAACTGGCAAAGTGGCAGCTTTAACAAGGTTCATTTCTAAATCATCTGACAGGTGCAAGTTGTTCTACGATGTGCTGAAGAAAAACAAGTTGTTCCAAAGTGGACGTAGGAGCATGAAGCGGCTTTCAACCAGCCTTAAGGAATACTTGTCTACACCACCTCTACTTTCCAAACCCGGAAAGTTTGGGGAAGCGTTGTACTTGTACCTTGCAGATCAAAGAATGCAAGTGAGCGCGGTCTTGGTAAGAGAACAAGCCGGTGAGCAACATCCAAAGTATACTATGTAAGTAAATCTCTTTTAGATGCGTAAACCAGGTACTCCCACCTTGAGAAACTTGTCCTTGCTTTAATAACCGCCTCTATTAAGTTACGTCATTATTTTGAAGTTCATCCTATTATTGTGAAGACTAACTATCCTATCAGAGTGTAATGAGAAAGCCCGAAATGTCGGGAGAATGGCAAAATGGTCCGTACAACTAAGCACGTACAATATTCAAGATGAAGCAAGGATCGCAATCAAGTCGCAGTGCTCTAGCAGACTTTGTAGCCGACTTTAGTCCCAGCCTCTTACCGTAAGTAGAACTTGAAGTCCAAAGAACTTGAGGAACCCGATCTCACAAGATTCTCGGACACTCTACACCGATGGGTCATCAAATTCCAGGGGGACAGGGTTGGGAATAGTTCTAAGGTCCCCTCAAGGTGATCCGATTCCTCAAGCCGTGAACCGTGAATTCAAGGCGACAAACAATGAGGCCGAATATGAGGCCCTCATCTTGGGTTTAACTATCGCTTTAAATTTAAATGTTAAACGTCTCAATGCTTTTAGCGATTCCTTATTATTAGTTAACCATTTTAATGGATCTTATGAAGCTAAGCATGACAGGATGACGAAGTATTTGCAGCCTTGTTAAATCCTTAGCAAGACAAATTTGAAGGCTTCACTTTCCAAAGAAATTCCTAGGGAAGACAACGTTGAAGCCGATGCATTAGCCAACCTGGGATCAAGTTGCAAAAGCATGTTGAATAACGCCATACCCATAATCCATATTTTACATCCAGCGATAGATCAACCTAAAGTGTCCCAAGTAGACCAAAGAACAAGATGCAACAACAGCATTCCATGGACAATGTGACATCTTGGACATCACCAATAATGAAATTTTGCAGGACGGAACGGTGCCTCAAGATGTCAAGAATGCAAGAGCATTCAGGATTAAGGTATCTAGATTTATACTAATTGATAATGTATTATTTCGTAAGTCTTTTACAGGATTATATATGAGGTGCCTAGAACCCTCAAAGAAGCCGAACAGTGTTGAAAGAACCGCATGATGGTATATGCGGCAACCATTCGGGGGCAAATCACTTTCATCCAAGGCACTCAGACAGTGGTATTATTGGCCAACTATGAGACAAGACGCAGCCTAAATATGTACAGAAATGTGACGCATGCCAAAGACATAGCAACATCCTGCACCAACCTGCGGAACCACTCCATCCCATCTTATCACCTTGGCCCTTCATCCAATGGGGCATGGATATCGTTGGCAAGTTACCCAGAGCTCCAGGGGGTAAAGTATTCATGTTGGCCATGACAGACTATTTCTCTAAATGGATTGAAGCCGAGGCATTCGTTCAAGTTAGAGATAAAGAAGTTATTTCTTTCTTAAAGAGGAACATCATCAGCAGATTTGGAGTCCCTTCAGAGATTATTTGCGACAATGGATCTCAGTTTATCAGTAGAAAAACACAAGACTTCTGTGCGAGATGGGGGATCAAGTTGATTACTTCCACTCCTGTGCATCCTCAAGCTAATGGACAAGCTGAATCCAAAGAACAAGTTGATAATCAACAACCTGAAGAAACGCCTTGACCGAAAGAAAGGACGATGGGTTGAAGAGCTACCACTTGTGCTGTGGGCAGATAGAACCACCCCTAAGTCAGCTACAGGTCACACGCCCTTCTCCTTGGTGTTCGGAGCTGAAGCGGTCATCCCGGTAGAATTCTCTGTGCCCACAGCCAGATACGGTTTGATAACGCCCGAAGACAACCAGATTGTACTTGCGTAAGACTTGGATACTATAGATGAACTCGTAGATTTAGCTAAAATCGTAATGGCCGCCTATCAACAAAGAATAGCTAAATCCTACAACAAGAATATTCGTGTAAGAAGATTCCAGGTTGGAGACATGGTGTTGAGGCGAGTCTTTCAGAACACAAAGGAATTAAATGCCGGCAAGTTGGGAGCTAAATGGGAAGGTCCATATTTAATTGATGCGGAAGCCGGAAAAGGAGCATACCGGCTTTCAACCTTGGATGGCGACAGGATACCTAGAAGCCGGAATGCTATCAACTTGAAAGCATATTTCATGTAAGTTGCACTGCTCTTTAAAGTTCGACAAACAGGTATGATTTAATTCTTGTCATTTCAATTTCGTTATTTCAATTTGATTATATTTTTGGACACTTATCGACTTAAGCATCGGAGGGGTGTTAGCAAAGCTAACACCCACCCCTAACACGTGTTTGTTTTGCAAGGAATAAAATGAGCTACAAAGTTGACAAAATCGATGTAGGCATATGCTCAACTTTCTACAAGTCGGTAGAACTAATGATCGTCAACTTGCGGACACAACGAAAGAACAACTTGATTGAGTTTCAAGTAAGTATTACACAATTAATGTTGTATGATATTTACTTATTCCATGATTAGTAAAGCTTGTCTCCGTAAGGTTTACACCTTCCTAAGGTTTAAAGATTTCACATCTTTCTAAAGTATCAAGGTTCAAACACCTTCGCCCGTGCGCACGTTTTCACATTTGACCAAGTTGCGGGTTGGCCACCGTACTTTGTACATATTGATTACCTTCCCGTACTTGGCCAAATGATGGACTTTAGTCATTTGCAAATTGGTTGTAACATCTACATGTTACCTTGAACAAAGTTGAAAAGGCATAGATATCATTGCCTAACTAAACCATAGTTTTTACAACTAAGTACCCAAAAAGGGATCAACCACTAAATCCCTACCCGAGTTAGGTCATCCAAAAGTTCAAACCATGCCAACCATAGGCATGGCAAGAACAACGCAAAACACATATTACATCTTCAAAACAAAAACAAACTGTTTTCTACCGCTAACATCCTGCATTAAGAAGTACGTTAAAAAGCTTAATTGTTTCCATCCTCCTGGTTATCACCTACATGCTCAACATTTGTGTCATCTTGAAGCTTAGAAGTGACTTCTCCAGCCTCTTCATCTATGATACCTTTCAGGGGTGGCCTTCTCGTCTTCCGGTTCCATTCAAGGTGTTTGCCGGCTGATACTCCTCAATCATTTGAATTCGGCCTCAAAAACAACCTTGCCGGCCTCCCTAGTCAAACGCTCCTCCAAGACCTTCATGGCAACCTCGATGGGCTTGGTTCAAGTCCGCACTCTTCTTCATCCATTCCTTGATTTCCATATCCTTCTTATCAATATCAACCTGCATAGAAGAGACCTTGGATTCCATTTCCCTCGTACAACTTTGACCTTCTTTTCGCCATCAACTTTTGACATCTCGCCTTTACCCTTCAGAGCTTCACTTCGCTTGACAAAGCTCACAAAGCATCGTAAACTCCGTCAAGTTGAAACTTATCACTATCTACTAGATATATCAAGAGAAAAGGTACAAAAAAAGATACTCATACCTTCCGTGATAAAACCTCTTCAATTGGTTCCCCAAAGATCTACATCAACGATTTCACTTTTCCTCTTCTTAAAAGACACTATGTCACCCAACATCAACTTAGGCTTGGTGCCTTCATCCTTAGGAATATTGGGCTTAGCAACTTCTTTCTTTGGCTTCTTGAAGCGGGCAATCAAGCTGCTAACTCCACCCACGCTGGGTTGAGAAGTTGTGTCTGTATATTGAGCCTAAAATCAGCAAGGTATAAAGATAACCCTAGAGCAAGGTTAGTGCACTTACCGCCGACATCACCGTTGCAATTTGTAAAGCTTTTGGAACTCTTTTCTTCTTCCTCTACTTCTTCAACCTCTTCCTCACCGCTCGGAGTAGCAGGGCGCAAAAACTTCCGTTTTCTTGGAGACAGGGCGACAACAGAAGCAACCACGCTCAATGTGTCAGCACGCTTAGGAAACAATTCATCCAACTTCAAAGCTGTGGAAATCAAGATGTTAGAATATTTGAAACAACCTGAATTCTGTAGAAATAGAAAAGGAAAATCCTCACCTTCATCCAGCCAGAAAGAGTTTATCCTTTCCATGTGCTCTAGTGTAGACCTCTTCACATAGAAGAACCTATTCTTCCACTTTCTATCCCTATCAATAGAGTCGGTCACCAAACTGTTTGATCTTGATTTAACCCTAAAACCAAATCTCTTGTTTCCATGAGATCTCAAGTCATAGCAGAAGCCAAGTTCCTCCAAATCAACCCTCATGTTCATCTCAGCGCTCAATCTTCCTAGGGTAACCAAATTCCTCCACCCTACCGGCATCAATTGAGCAAAGGCCAAACCAGTTTTTTCGAAAAATCGCAGTATGATAGGGGGAAAAGGAAATGTTAGCCCAATCAAAAAAGGGTACTCAAGAAAACATACCCATTCCTCTGAAGCGCAGTCGGAAGTCATTAAAGCATTAGGTTCCAGAAATTCAGCGGTTTTTGGGAAGAACTTCTTCAAGTCTTCAACTTCAGCAACGGTGAGTTCGCATCTTTCTTCATCAGGGTGGTCGATCATGTTTTGGCGAACGAAACCTTGAGGGAGTTCATCCATGGTAGCAGCAAGAAGGGTTTTTCTAAGAGTAAAAAGAGGTCCAAAGCTTGGAAAGGCTTTTTGCTTTGTGGGGTTTACGAAATCTGAAGAGGCCCCTTTTATTTATGGTGATGGCGACGGTTGTAGAGTTATAGGGAGTTATAAGTACCTATCCACTAAAAGGTAACCGCCACGCCACTACCACGTGCCTAATCCTTGGTGGGAGTCAAGTGTTAATTTTTGACTCAGCTACTTCCAAATTCAAAAATTAAGGGGCAATTGTTTGAGGATGAATTTCGGCTGACAACTAGAAGACTTCAACTTGCAGTATCAACTTGTATCGAACGAGACAACCTCGGACTCTAATTTGACTATCTCTTTGCAGGTATATTAATTCCTACTTTTCAGGGATTATGATCGGTGATAGAGATTTTACGTGATGACTCAGTCAAGAAAGCATGGGATAATGGGATTGAAGCTCAACAAACCATCCGAGATTGTAGGAGCAGCAAAAGTTATCTTCTTCAATCACTTTTAGTATAAATTGAACACACTTATTGTAACACACACACACGGTCGAAGCTACTGAGTTCTTTTCTCTACATTCTTCCTCTCATTGTAACTTCATCATTTTTATAAAATTCCACCTTTGAGGTTTTATGCCGGCGAACATGTTGTTCAAGGGCTTTCCTCGTTAAATATCTTGTTCATTTCATTTCGAGTTGATTTGCAATTATATTTCATTTAACCCAATCTTAGTCAGCTTGTCAAGTTCTAAAATTTGACCAAAACAGTCACTATTCCGCCTCTTGCTTTTAAACTGTGTATCTCACTAATTAAAAAAAAAGTTGAAAATGAAAATGCTAAAATGCTCAATAATCCAATAATAAACAGCTTGCGATTATAGTTTTCTATGTTGCTCTAACTTTATTTAATTAGATTATGTTTATTGTTAAAATAAAAGAGACTTAAAGATCTGTAGTTTTTTATCCTTCTCTACTTGCAAACTTGAAATCGGAATCAACGGTGTGGTTATCTAGATTTGCCTCAGTCAAACCTAGAGAAGAACAAATCATAAACTAATTTGGGTCTTTACCGGCGAACGCCCTTCGTTGTGAGAGTAAGTATTGATTGAGAAGAAAATAAGAAAAGAAATAAGGGAAAAAAATTAGAAAATATAGTAGACCTGATTTTGGAGATTTCCTCTCTTATTTATATGTGATAGGTGAAGTAATTCTCAAAAATATGGATCTGAATTGAAGTTAGATTAGGAAATTATATCTTGGCCAAGATTAGAGTCCATTGTAGGTTGAAATCCTTGATTGAATAACATTGTCCGAGTGTAATCCAGCTCGGCTTAAAGGGTTCCCCGCTCGGCTTGGGCTGAGGAACAAGTTCTGGATCATGTGTTGGTAGTCTTCGTGAGTCGTGCTTGAGCTCGGTCAACACCGAGCTCACCCTTAAGCCATCCTTAACTGGACCAGTTAAATCCCCACGATCCAAGAGTTTTGGGTCTGAGCTCGTGCTCTCTAAACTGCCATCCAAGCTCGTGCTCGTGGGTCAAGGCCTCCATGTGTGCCTATCTATAGGTACTTGGGCCTCCGAGCACCGAGAAGCCAGGTAGACCTTCATGGGTTATGACCCGAGCAAGGACTTGAGTTATTCCTTTCTGTGGCCTCCTGCTTTTCTACTAGAGTAGGGGGAGAGTAGGAAGCATGAAGATCGACATCGAGCTCACTTGATTTGTTGGACACGATCAAGTGGGTGGAGGCGGAGAGGCGGAATGCCAAGGGGCCTTGTGAGGGTAAAGCATGTGGGGGATAACTGGCGCCTACTTCGGAGAATTTTGAATTTCAAAGGGCGCCGTCATAACCTTTTCACCATTGCTGAGCGGAAATCAAGATTTGACATTCTGCATTGGGAAGGTGCGCATTCATTAAAGTCGACCCATGACCCGGGTTGTGACCCGTGAACTCTCAATTGTGTTGGGATATAAAAACAAGATGTCTTCCCCCCTTTCACTCTTTACGCTTCCAAAAACCATGAGAGAACAACAAGAGCATTTAGACGAATTCCGGCTACCATAGTTCTTCATTTCCAATCAAACTTCAACCGATTTTACAGCTTTACTCTTCCATTCGCAGGTATTGTCTCTTTTCTCTCTCCTTCTGTGTTCTTAGGTTAGATAATTTTATGCCTTTTGTTTTTTGTTGGGTTGTGTTGAGTTTAGTTAGTGACTCCGGCGAAATATCCGTTAGGGGAGATAGGGTTTCCGACCATCTTGATAAGATTTTTGAGTGTTTGATGTTTCCTTTCCAGAAATGAAGCCTGAATTCATGAGAGTTGTAGGGGATTCTCGCTATTGCTTTCACCAAAAGTCCAAACTCAAATACAAGAGCGTGAGTGATGGGTGGGTTAAATTGGCCCTTCGGGAGGTTGAGGCAATCTTTAGGGTATACCCGTGCACCGCAGAGGGGTTTAGGTTGCCTTGGATAGGATGTGAGGATAAGATGAAGATCGACCACTGGGCAAAAAGTTAGGTTCGATTATTATAACGAGCTCATCAACCACATAATAACCCATTGTGTGGGGGGGGGAGTTAAACCTCCCTTGACTTGTATAGAGATGGGGGCAAGAATAGGAGAGGGGTCTGACCCACAAACAAGCTCGATCCTTCGTCCGAACAAGGGTCTGACCTTTCTCCGGTTCATGCTGATATATCAGGAAGTAAAGATTCCTAAAACACCGATCTCTTTGGTCGGAGATACACTCTGGTAGATGAGGCCTCTTCGAGCTCGAATTCACGATAAACAAGAGGCAACGAGGAGACCAATCACTTGGTGGATATATGTCCTTTGGTTTGCCCACAGTTGACCAAGTGACAATGGCTATTGCACCTCCATTGCCCCGAGCTTAGGGTCATGACAATATTCCCGAGGAAGCCGTGCTGTGATTTGATTGCGGCTCGAACGTGGAGCCGTTGGTGAGTGAGGTGAATAAGATAGCAATAGGATTGTGATTAAGAGTTCCCGTTCTTTGGGCTAACTTCAAAGAAATCTCCAACCTGCTGCTCCAATATACGAGGAGACATTAGAAGAAATTAAGTTCACCCAGAACTTCTGCTCGATGTATAATATAAACCACAATGATTATTAAGTGACCTATGTCAATTGAGTTAGGGATACCATGGTGATTGCAAATTTAATTGGATATAGGGAGAAGGTGGCCTTTTTCGAAGAACAATTTTAGCTCAGCCTTAGGTTGCTTTTAGATCCTTTTATTTCATCTTTCTTGAGTGAGTGCAACGTTTCCCCTATCCAAATGGTTGCGAACACTATAAGAACGGTGAACAACTTCTTGGTGGCGAGCAGACTATTGGGGTACAAGCCCACACTTGGGGCATTTTGTCACTTCTTTCTCATATGTCGTACCTTGAGCAGACACAGGAAGGAACTGGTCTCTATGGCCTAAGTGGAGGATGCCGAACCCTCCTTTGATCAATTAAGGCATCTGAATGCCTCCAAAACACCCAAAAAGGTCAGCAGGAGAGCCGTGTTTGTAAGGGCGTGCTCATAATGAAAGGCCCAACTGGGGTCCTAGTAAGTACCCCCAACAGGAGACACCATTCGGTGTACGGGGGTCCACCGAAGATGGGCCCAAGTCGGGCCCCTGCGTAGAGTACGGTTGGAGAGCACCCCAGCTCGATCAAAAATTTAGTGGCCAGCCCTGCACGCCATTCCTCCAAGGAGCCCATTCAGAAGAAAAGGGGGTCTCCTGAGTAATCAAGCTCAGAGCCTCCACAAAAGAAGATCTTGGGGAGGAGTGGACAGTTGTGCACAGGGTGGATATCGCTGCTGTCAAGACTATGGATGAGGTGGATGAGTTGTACAAGCGGCTTACTGATGTCTCCCTATTTGGCAGCTTGCCCCATCATATTGTGGATGGTCCTAGATTGCAGTTCGGCCATGTCATGATCAAGAGCGAGGACGACTATGGACGTGTGAAAGATTACGTGGTGGAGGATGCCCCTTTCGACCAAATGTACGATCTAGCTGGCCTACAGCTGGGTGGGGTATGTATTGCGCTTTGTTAACTTAATACAACCTGATTTTACTTAGTTTTTGTTGATACTAGCATCATGTGTTAATGTACAGTTAGCCTCTACGATTAGGTACCTCACTAGGAGGGGGGACAAACTCGAGGCGGAGACCTCGAAGCATGCTAAGGAGTTAAAATCCAAGGCCTCCCTACTAGAGAAGGCTCAGCGCAAGCTGGCGGCTGCCCAAACTAACTTGGGTTACATGGAGACCCTCATGTTTTCTCACAAGAAGCTTGAGGATGATAAAGAAAGGCTACAGGAGGCCATCGAGAAGGACAAGGAGAAGATCTCCATGATGGAGAACGAGGTCCAGCTGAGCTCGAGCCAGAATGTTGAGCTTGGACAAGGGTTAGAGGAGGCCTGGGAAAAAGTATCAAAAAAAGATGCCGAGCTAACCGCCGCTCGGTTGAATGTTGTTGATGAGTCCAAAATCATATCTCATTACGAGGAGTCTCGTGACTTCAAGATCAAGGTTTGACTGAAGCCATAAAATTCATTGATAAGGGCCATCTTCATGGGGTTCGAGAGTGTTTTGGGCGCGGTCATCTACCTAGCGACCCCGGCGTCCTTGCGGATGTTGTCACCGCGCTTGAGTTCAGAGCGGCCCCTTGGGCTGCACTTTCGATGCTTCCGTTCGATTAGCGGGACCTTAGGCAACTGCCTTCTTAGGAAGCTGCAGAGAATTTGCCAATTTGAGCTTGTCCTGAGATTCTTCCCATAAACGTCTCCTCCTTCCTCACCAAAAGAGAAAAAGAGAACGAGAAGGCGAAGGCTGCTGAGGAGGGGGACGAAGAGATATCGATTGATGAGGTTGAGGTTGAGACTGAGCCCACTAAGGCAGACAATGAGCAAAGTGTAATAGATTAGGAAATGTAGAGCGAGGGGCTTAACGTATTTATATAATTATTTTTTCTCACTCGTGATTGTATTTTGCTGTCGATTGTTTGTTTGTGAATGTGTGTTGTTTCCTCTATTCATGTTTTGAATTTCAAGTATTTGCTCGATTATGACTTTGTACTCATGCTTACTTGTGCTTGTATATAGTCTGGCCTCCGAGTGTGCATATAAAGCTAAATTATGACCGCGTGTACAAGTTATTCTTTGAACCGGACTAAGTGCTAACCACACACCCAGCTTGTTGATAAATGTTGAATTCTGATCACGAATTCAACTTAGCTTTGAGCCAACCCAAATGCTGACAACGCATTTATCTCATTGACGAGTGGTAAGTTGAATTCTGACAATGTATTCTACTTAGCTTTGAGTCTAGCCGAATGCTGACTACGCATTCAGCTCGTTGACGAGTGGTAAGTTGAATTCTGACCACGAATTCAACTTAGCTGGCCAAGAATTCAACTTAGCTTGGAGCTGAGCCGAATGCTGACCACGCATTTAGCTTGTTGACGAGTGGTAAGTTGAATTCTAACCACGAATTCAACTTATCTTTGAGCCGAGCCGAATGCTGACTACGCATTCAGCTCGTTGACGTGTAGTAAGTTGAATTTTGACCAGGAATTCAATCTTAGCTTTGAGCCAAGTCAAACGCTGACCACATATTCAGCTCGTTGACGTGTGGTAAGTTGAATTATAACCATGAATTCAACTTATCTTTAAGCCGAGCCGAATGCTGACCACATATTCAGTTTGTTGACGAGTGGTAAGTTGAATTCTGACCACAAATTCAATCTTAGCTTTGAGCCCAGCCGAATGCTGACTACGCATTCAGCTCGTTGATGAGTGGTAAGTTGAATTCTGACCACGAATTCAACTTAGCTCTGAGCCAAGTCGAGTGTTGACCACGCATTCAGCTTATTGACGAGTGGTAAGTTGAATTCTGACCACGAATTCAACTTAGCTTTGAGCCGAGCTGAATGATGACCGTGCATTATGTTCGTTGACGAGTGGTAAGTTGAATTCTGACCACAAATTCTAATTAGCCTTGAGCCGAGCTGAATGCTGACCACCCATGCAACTCGCTGATGAGTGGTAAGTTGAGAATTTTGGCGCTAAGTAAATTGCAAGACACAGAAGTTAGGTGTAAAATTATCAATAGAGTAAATGCTCAAAATGAGCTATCCCTTAGAAAAAATAACACTTTAGTGCTCGAAAAGAGCTAACATCAACAAGATAGTTCAACGATTGGGTGCTCGAAAAGATCTATCCCTTACATATGTAAAAACAACTAAGAATATAAACAAAACGCCACTCACTTAATGAGGTTATCCGAATGATATGGGTTCTTGAGCTCCTTTCCTTTAGGTGTCTTTAAGATATTAATGCCATCCTTGATGATGTAAACCACGATGAATGGTCCCTCCCAATTAGGAGATAGTTTATTTTGCTCGACTTTTTGTCCGGTTGCCTCAATTTGCTCAAGACCTAATCTCCTTCCCTGAATACTCTTACATGTACCGTTATATCGTGATACCCTTTAATTTTATGTTTGTATTTTACCGATCTTAGATGTGCCTCCAATCTTCTCTCGTCCAATATGTCCAGATCTAGTAACCAACTCTCCTCATTTTTGTCTTCCCTGAGTAGGGCTACTCCGGCAGTGGGGATGGCGAGCTCGGATGGAGCCGTTGCCTCTGATCCATAAGTGAGTGCCAAAGGCATTTCCCTGGTCGGTCCACGTATGGTCGTGCAAATTGCCCATAACGCTACTGGCAATTCATCAATGCAGCGTCCTGCTCGTCTTTCCAAGTTTCTCTTGAGGTCATGCGGCACCAATTTATTAGCGGCTTATGCTTGCCCGTGCCCTTGTGGTCGTGATACTGATGATTGCCAATGCTTGATACCCAACCTTCTACATTTGGCTGAGAAAGCGTATGAGAACTGGAGGCCATGGTCGGAAACTATTATCCGGGGTATCCCAAATCTGCACCAAATAAATTCGTGTACAAAATTTATAACATTCTTCTCAATGATTCTTGCTAATGGTTAAGCTTCTATCCATTTCATGAAATAGTTAACGACTACGACTACGTATTAGCAATTTCCTCGAGCGGCAGGAAGGGCCCTATAAGGTCAATTCCCTATATGTCGAAAGGCCAGCACGCCACCATTGGCATCTGTCTTTGACACTTGTTGCACCTTTTTACATACTTGAGCGCGTCTTTCATTATGCTCAGCTAGCAGTATCCCAGAGTCGATCTTATCTACCAAAGTTCGAGCACCCGGGTGTCCTCCGCATATCCCCTCGTGAACTTCTGCTTGCAAGTCTTCAGTTTGCTTGGGTGAGATGCAACTATGTAGTGGTTTTGTAAATGACCTCCTGTACAGAACTCTGTCCATGAGGGCGAATCTGGCGGCCATTTTGTTGATCAACCTTGCCTCGTCTTGCCTCGTGCTCGTTCTCAGGGAGCACCTCAATATAATCCTTCATATCATCAATCTAATTCCTGATCAATGTTTCTGTGATTTCCATTATCTGGTGACGATTGATGGTGGGCTCGTCTAGGAATTCATTCCAGTTGCTCTGATCTAGGTTTTCAACATCCACAATGTCCATTTTAAAGAGCAAATCTGCTCGCCCGTTATCTAGCCGTCCTATCTACATGATTTCCCAATACTTGCTTATGGAGGTCATTTCTATAGGAAATCGACTAAGGGTTAAGCTTGAAGTGTTCTCCTCGGCTGATAAGTGATCTCGAATTCGGTGAGCTCAATGGACCAATTGAGGAGGCAACCCGAGTTTTCTAGTTGATATAGGATTTTCCACAATGTGGAGTTGGTGTAGACTACAATGGGGTGAGCTGAAATGTATTCTCGTAACTTCCTAGCTGCCACGACTAGTAAATAGGCCAGCTTTTCTGCATTGAAGTATCTGCTCTCCACGTCATTTAGGGCTTTACTAACATAGAATACTGGCTTTTGTACTCAAACTTCCTCCCTGATAAGATCAGCGGCGACCGCCAGGTCGGTTGCGGAAAGGTAGATGTAAATAATCTCCTCTTGAACATGGCTGCTGAGTAGTGGTGGCCTCCCGAGGTAGTCCTTAAGTTGTTGAAAGGACTTCGAGCATTCTCCCGTCCATTTGAATGACTACCCTCCTCTGATTGTACAGAGAAAGGGGAGGGATCTCTCTACAGATTTAGCAATGAAACGGCCTAGAGCAACTACCCGCCCGTTTAACCTCTGTACCTCCTTGATGTAGGTTGGCCCCTTCATATTGATCAGGCGGCTATCTTCTAGGGATCGGCTTCGATTCCCCATCGAGATACCATAAAACCGAGGAATTTTCCTGCTGTTACTCCGAACACACACTTGCTCGGGTATAGCTTCATGTCATTATGTCTTATGTTGTCAAAGGTTTCCCGGAGATCTGCTATGTGGTCATCATTTTTCATTTTGATCACCATGTCATCTATTTAGGCTACCATCCTTTGATAAGTGGCCCATGCGTTTTTCAGGCAGAACGACATCATCTGGTAACAGTACGTTCCTCCAACTGCAAGAAATTCAGTGTGTTTTATGTCGTGCATTCTATTGGGTATGCATACTTTAACCCTCCTTGCTTTAGCTTTAATTTGATTGATACAATAACCTCATCTATATTTTCTGGACTTTAGGCCCATATGTAATGAAGCTTAGACTTCAATTTTTAGTACAAGTACAATTTATAATAGGCTTGAGTACTGGCAATCGGCATTGGACATGAGGTTTCAAGTCAAGAGGTTTTGAAGTCATGCAAAACCACAGTGCTAGTGCAAACCTCATATATGAAACCACATTTAGCAAAAATGCTTGTGCAAACCTCAACATGAAACCGCACTTAGCAGACAGCGTCTCTCAAACCTCATCTAATGATTGAATACTTAAAGATTTGGACCACTTTTGATTGATTGATCCACGTCAACAATGTTTAGTTAACTGCAAGTTCAATCAACGTGTCTAACGGTCACTTATAGTTTAAAAGAATTTTGAAAAGGTGACATATGTCCTTCATCCCAGAATGTCAGGTGAGGTCCGTACAACCTTATCAACAACTTCTGAAAAAAGGACAAAAATGGACACGTGCACCAATCATACCGCACCAACACTGTACTTGCTACAGGTGTTCCAAATGGCTACTTTTTGGTGTAGGGGTATAAATATCCCCAATCTTCATCATTTGAAGATTATTCGATAATATTCATTAAAGAGATTCCTTTTAATATTTGAAGATATTTTAAAATTTTTATAATCCTTTGAATCTTTTTCTTCAACCTTCATACCTTAAAGAACAAATTTCCAAGCCCAGAAATTCAAGCCTTTATGACACATCAGATTTATTATGCTCTAAATCATTCAGATCCAAAGAGTCTTGTATCTTTATAATCACACACACACCTCACTTAATTAATCACATAGATTTAATCATTTGAGATACACCGGTTATAGTCTAGGATTTGCTTCATTGTTTACATTTTAGATTTGAGTTTGATTCTTGTAATCTTGTAATCTCTCTAATTATCTAATATAAATTTAGTATTTATAAAATCCAATACTAACCATCATGATAGTGGACGTAGATCATTTACAATTGAACCACTTCAAATATTGTGTTCTTTAATTTTGGCATTTTCTTTACTATTCATCATTCAAACTAATTTGTCTTATCTGTTTGATCTTAATAGGTTTCCCAGATTTGTGAATTGTGTTTAAATTTAATTATTATCAAACCTCACTTTACTATTTCCTAAACCTCACTGTCAAACCTCACTCTATTAATAAGAAATTCTGCTATTCATTTTACAAACCTCAATTGCAGTTTTGATACAGTGCAAGAGTGATTTTGTAAGCTAGAGTTTTGTTTTTCAAAAATGGTCGAAAATTTTGTAATAGCTATTCACCCCCTCTAGCTTTTTTTCACACTTGTTGCCTCCTTTGGGACTAACAAGTGGTATCAGAGCGAAACACCTTTATAAAACTTTTTGTTTTTCAAGCATAACAGCTTGGGTGCCGATTTGTTATGGCAAACTAAAAAACCATGACAACGATTAACTACTCACACATTCCTCTTCTAGATGAATACCACTTTGACATCTAGAATACTCGAATTTTAATTCATTTGGAAACCACTGATGAGATGCTGGTGGAATGCGTGATCAATCGCCATTTTGTTACTATGAAGGCCAACACCAATCCTGCCACCAACACTGAAACTTCAGAGGTCAAAAAGCTGAAAGCTGAGTGGACTGATGAAGAAAAGAGATTAGTTGCTTTGGATAGCAAAGCAAAACATATCATCATTGGAACCTTGATTGTTTCAACACTTCAAAAAGTCATGAAATGCAAAACCGCAAAAGAGATGTGGGATGCAATTGTAAGCTACCTTGAAGGATATGATATCTGCAAGCAAAGCAAGAAATTTGTTGTTGAAAGGAGATACACCATATTCACCAGGAAACCCTACGAAACCTTGCGCCAAACTTATGATCGCTATGTTGAGGTAGTAAATTACTGTCTATCTCTTGGAAAGATTTTAGCTGACAAAGAAATCAATATGACATTTCTTGCTGCCTTGGGTTTAAGATGGGTTAATAAAACTACTTCTCTTGAGGACTTTAAAGATTTAAATACTTTGACCCTAAGTAACTTGTATGCAAATCTTAAAATCCATGAACTCAAACTGGAATATATAGAAGAGGTTGAAGGAAAAGTCAAAACACTTTCTATATCTATCGTTGAACATGTGGAGAAACCTTCCTCGTCTAAGCAAACCTCAAATTCCATTATTTCAACCTCATCACTCATCGATGTGTATTATGATGAATTTGCCATGTTTGTAAAAAGGTTTCAAAAATTTCATAAAACCTCAAAACCATTTTCAAAAGGCAAACCTCCAGCAACTTTTTCTAAAGCTACTGATACAAAGAAAAAGAGTGACCTCGTCTGCCACAACTGTAGAAAGTCTGGTCACTTTTCTTCTAAGTGTCAGTGAGTACGCCAATCCAATTTACGACTCTTTAAAAGTGCCTTTTAATGTGATAAAATTTCACTAAGGGGCGATTTGGTAAATTCCCGGTCCATTCCGAGACTTCCAGAAACTTTTATAAGTTTCTTGCGAAGGAAGTACTTTTATGTATTTTTCCCAGGAAAAAGGAGCTATAAGGTATTATTCAGTTTGGACTTGTTGGGAATTTGCTTGGAATGTTCCAGAACCAGGTCTTTGGCGCCAGAAACGGTTATTGGCTTGCTTAGTCCTGCGACATCACGAGCCACGGAAAACACAACCGTTGGGTCGTGCAACACAAGTTGCCCATCATCAGCAGCCTATAAATAAGACCCTACCCCTCTCATTTCTGGATCCCTTTTTCACCCATTTTGACATAATGTTACTCTGCCCAATTCCCTGCGTAACACACTTCAAAACACTCACAACCCTCCTCTCTCTCTCATACCCAACTCCCTCCTTCTCTCCTTCAATCCAATCCAACCCACACACCATCACTAGATCTCCAATTCACCATCACTCCCAAGCTCAATCCAGTCCAGAAGCTGTTCAGAAGAATTCTATACCTGACTTGGGTATAGAATTTGTGGATCTACAAGGGTAATCACTTCATCCCTCTCTTATCTCTCATATTACTTTGCCATCTTCATTATTCACGCAATCCATCTTCATCTGATCCAATAATTATGCTCCATCTTTTCCTAATTGTTGAATCACAATCGCCATCTCTCTGTTTAATTGATTTGTTCGGTTTAATTGCTTGTTTATGGCTTGATTTCATTGTATTTGTGGCTTGTTTGCCAAGGGAGTGTGGATCTCCCCATATCCACACCTCCTTGGTCAAATCATTGTTGGTTCGTGGTATTTTGAGTTGATCTGATGTTGTAATTCGATCTGATTTGATCTATGTTAAATCTGATTCCATTATGTAAAGTTTCTACAGATAGGCAACCTGTGTCACACGACACAATCTGTCATGAAGAGTCCTGTGTCACGCGACACAACTCGCCAGGCTGATCCTGTGTCACACGACACATCTTTCCATTCTAT
This sequence comes from Adenophora triphylla var. japonica, assembly GCA_022495995.1. NCBI lineage: Eukaryota > Viridiplantae > Streptophyta > Magnoliopsida > Asterales > Campanulaceae > Adenophora > Adenophora triphylla. Next base: position 137,315 of record JAFEMH010005574.1, on the reverse strand, counting down.
AGAAGCTCCTTTTCAGTTGTAAGTTGTTTTTAGATTTGTAATCTGGGATGTGGCCCCCCATTGTACCAAGTGACTCACAAGTTGTACCTATCTCATTTCATCAATAAAATTTGTTTATCACATTTATTGTCATTAATGTTTGCACACACTATGAATGCTTTGGATGTTTATTTTTGAAAGACTCGTTAATGAACGAGGCCTGTTGGGTGAACTCTCAAGTTCTTCCCAACACGTAACCTGAACCCCGAACCCTTTTCTCTATCTTCAAAGGTTTTTCAAAGTGTACCTTAAACATGGCGTGGCAACTCCCAAAAACGAATTTTCTCAAAAAAAATTGGCAAGCGTACATTCTATGGCGACTCTGCTGGGGACATTAAAACTGGTTTACAAAAGAGGGTCAAGTTTTCATTTCCTTTTAATATCCAATGTGTTCATCTTGTGTGCATCATTAATGACTGCATGTGATATATGTATTTTATGTGTTGTGAGATTTGTGTGTCTTTGCTTGCTTCTTTGTTGTTGTGTTTCTGCGTTTTGGTGCTGTGAAGTTGTTCCTTGCCTTGAGGAAGCAGGGGGGTTTCCTTTCCTTCCTTGCCTTCTGTTATGTGATGCTGGGGCTTGATGTTGGACTGTGGCACTTGCTTGGAGGCTGGGGCTGATTCTGCTTAAGGTTCTGAAAATTTGGCCTGTCATGTCATGCGACAGAACTTGCCATCCCAGTCCTGGGTCGTGCGACAGGATTGGCCACCCTGCAGAATTTGATTCATTTGACTTGGTTCTGATTTGGGGCAGTTCTTGTGATTGAATTATGATCATTTTGATTATTATACTCTGTGGGGTTAGATGTGTGTGTGTTGTTTTTCATTTCTCACCCCTTTTTCAAAAATAAAAATAAAAAAAATAAAAAAATTATTTTCATAAATAAAGGAATCTAGTCATACGCACACTACGTCACATAGATCTAGAGCCCGTGATGTATGTCGCCTACGCTTGAGCGCCTAATGTCAAACCTGTCCCCCTAGTGCATCATAGGTGGAACCACACATTTTTCAGCTTACCCAACGGTTGGTTTTTGACACAACGTTTTCAAAATATACTAAAATGAATTGTTTCAAATTTTATAATGGGCTTTCGTACCTATCCCAAAACCTGGCACGTATGTGCATGTTGCCAACGTAACATGGTTTCACGTATGGACATGTCGCTCTCACGATATGTTCTAACGAAGAATCATGTCGCCTTGTCAACGTGCACCGACGAGAGGTCATGCTGGATTTTTCCTTGAATTTCTTCAGGAATACCCGTCATGCTACCCAAATTTCTCCAGAAATTTGGACTTCTTGTCCGTCCCATAAATGTTTGGGTTTTATTTAGATATTATTGCCTATTATTAATTTTTAACCAATGCATTTGGTATATTTTCGAATGGTGCGTCCCTAGGTTCCCCCAAGGTCTAGATTGTGGAATAAAGGCTTATCCTTTTCCAACCGTTCTTAGGAATTAAAAGACACCGCTTTCTACTTGAACATTAATAAGATGTTGCATGAGTCCATATCCTTTCCCGTTCTTCCCTCTCCCATACCTTATTAAGACTCTCCTCTATCCTCCACCTTATACATGCTCTCTCCTCTCCAGCTACGGCAAGTTGAGTGCGTTCTCCTATTCCTGGTGCTCGTTTGGTCCATATTCCCGAGACGGAGGCAATTCAAATGTCCAAGTGATCTTTATCTGATTCAGAATCCGCGATGTCTGGTGCAGAAAATGTGGTGGCTAGCCAGTCTGGAGTTTCTCGCCCATCCGAAGTTGATGCAGTCAATCAGTCTTCGTAGGATCTAGAACGTCCCTTTTGAGTATCGAGTCTGTTAAGTCCAAGTTGGACCAATCTTTTCCTTTCAATAATAAAAGTCTTTGTTTCTCTTCTTGCTAGACTCGAGACATCTCTTACACACCTACGTTACACTTAATTGAAATGGTTTTATTCCATATGATCACTTGTGCTGCTCAATCAATAATTTCTTGAAATGATTAATATTTAAATTAATCGGAGTGAGTAAATAAACTGATATCCTTCTCAAATTGGGGCTTATCAACTCCCCATCTCGCATCTCATATGCTCACATATCTTTGATCATCCTCGTCATTCCGTTGCTCAATGAATTTGCATTAATCTTTCTCAATTAAGCTTAAGCAAGCAATGAAGCCTTAATTTCGTTTAGGTCATCTGGTAGGGATTGTGGTTGAAGCCTTTCACCTTAGGGAAGCAATTACCTCACCCTCTCCAAATAATATCCTTTCATTTCAAGATCGACATGGTTTGAAACCCTGTTTAGCCATCATCATTGCTCCTTTCTAAGAGAAGTCCGAGCGATGCCAAGAAGTTAGCTTCGAGAAGAGGCGGTGCACAAAATATTCAAGTCATGTAGGAAGGACATATATAATCCTCAACTCCTCAAGAGGCCGTCCGAGTTATCAAAAGAAGGATTTTAAATCCTCACAATTCAGCAAGAATCCTCAATTTCTCAAGAGGCCTTTCCAATTATCAAAAGAAGGATTTTAAATCCTCAAAATTCAGTAAAAATCCCCGACTTCTCAAGAAGCTCTCCAATGTTCAAAAGGAGCCCGAATTCTCGCAAGTTCGCAAAAATTCTCGATAGCTTGGACTTCCTCTCACCAGCAATCCACCAAAACCAATCCCAAGCCATCCTCTCATTTTTAGAGGATATTCCCCATTACCATTGCCCTCGCCTTTGGCCAAAGTCAAAATTTGACCTCTCTTTCCTTGAGGCAATCAATCTCCATGCCATAGAGATCCTAAACACATCCCCGAAAGCCAACCTCTCGTCTTTAGAGGTTCATTCAATAAAAAGCCCAGCTGACCTATCATCTTAAGAGGTCATCAATATTCGAAATCACCCGATGGCCGATCGAAGCCCTGAAACCCAGCTATAGTTCCTACCGGATAACAGCTTCATTCTAATATCTTCAGGATCTAAATCAAATTAATGCTTCATTGCTTGCTTAAATCGGAGCCAAATCTATCTCAGCTCAAAATATCATCAATAAAAGATTATGCAAATTCAAATCGAATTCATTTGGCACTTCATGTCAGCATATTTCATTTCTCCTCCACAAACACTTTCAGTGAATGCCTCGCTGGGGCTTTGCATCCATGTCCTTCATTGACACTCCAAGGAGACATGTTCTTCAATGCACCGTTTCTCAGAAAATCCTCAAAGGTCCTCAAAATCTCGAATTTTCGTATTCCTTCTTTTTCAATCGGGACTTGCCCGAACTACGGCGACTTGAGCTCCTCCCAAGGAGGGGAACATAGGCAATCAGAAATGGTCCGGTCACAAATACATTCAAATCTCAGAAAATCCGGTCTCATCAAGGGCCGTCCCTATACATAAATCATCTTTCCAAGTTTGATTCTTGATATCAGTTGGTTTTCTCCTCGTGATTAATCAAAATATTTGTTCATATCAGATTTAGTGTTTGAATAACCCGAACATCAATAAAGGGTTTTAAGCAGCCTTGTGATCATCATGAATAAGACAAGTTTCCAAATGTCTCGACAAGTCTTCTCTTTCTACATTCTAGGAATATAGAGCCAAACACTGTCTTTCTATTAGCAGGAGCTTCCATACACTTTTCCACACCTTGTTGCGCTTATACTCTCTCAAAAGAGTCAAACCCAAAGCGAGTGTGTTACACAAAATCGAGATTCATTCCCACTTTTCGAAAGATGTGCCCCTGTACGTAAACATTTCTGAGTCTTGTCCATTGACTGATTGACTAAAGTTTGAAAGGATGGGTTGCCTCCTTGGCCACAAGATGACTCTGTCTGCAATAAGGCTGCATTGAATCTCTTCAAGCTGGAGCTTTGTTAAACTGTTCTCTCAGGCTCTCCGTACCAGATTCCCTTCTGGACTGCTTGGCATTACCAACTGGGGCTTCGCCACGTCACCTCCTCAAGATCTGGCCTTCGCATAGTCATCTTTTCAAAGCCAGGGCATTCTCTGTACTTCCTCTGCTGCTTGCCATTTTGGATGTGCGACACACATCGTTCTTATCAGCAACAATCAACCTGCTGCAATTTGTACTCCCGAGAGCGTCCCCGACTTGCCTAGGCTACATCATATCTTCCATCATTCATATACTCCTCAAATTCATGAGAGAGGGTTCAACCCATACGTCATCATATATACACAGTTATCCGGTCATAAATACATCATAGCATAATTGCTACATACATATCAGGTTGTCAAGCCATACCAAATACTCACTCCATTTTTCATCCCCAGCCGAGATGGACTCGTGCATCAAGATTAATAATGCATAAGCAAAAATTTCAAATCAAGCTCAAATAAAATGCAAAATTGCCTAGAGTGTTGTGTTTCCCCCACATGGTATAATAATCAAGTGATCATAATCTGACCATAGGAGTTGTTCCTCAATCACAATCTGGACAAGGATTTCAAATCCTGCAGGTGGCGTGTTCTGCCCTCATCATCTTCATCAGACTTATCATCTTCGGATTCATCAGCATCATCTAAAAGAGAGCTTGCCTCAATCTTCAAGCAATAGTGCTCATCAGCTTCGGTAAATCATCGTCAAAAGCCACTTCTGCTATGCCGAATCATCAACAGAGTCCATCTGGCTTGGCAAATCATCAAAATTCCCGTGTTGGACAGAGAGTCATTATCAAATTCCCGTGTTGGATGGAGATTCCTCATCAAAATACCGTGTTGGACGGCGATTCCTCATCAAATGCCCGTGTTGGACGAAAAATTATCATCAATATCCCATGTTGGACGGTGATTCATCATCAAATTCCCGTGTTGGACGGCGATTCTTCATCAAATTCCCGTGTCAGACAAAGATTTCTCATTAAAATCCCGTGTTGGACGGTGATTCAGCTTCTAATTCCCGTGTTGGACGGAGGTTCATCATCAATATCCCGTGTTGGACGGAGACTCTTCATCAATTCCCGTGTTGGATGGAGTTCTTCATCAATATCCCGTGTTAGACGGAGATTCTTCATCTAATTCCCATGTTCGACGGAGGTTCATTATCTAATTCTCGTGTTGGACGGAGGTTCATCATCAAATCCCGTGTCGGACGGAGAGTCATTATCAAGTTCCCATGTTGAACGGCGATTCATCATCAAATTCTCATGTTGGACGGTGATCCTTCATCAATATCCCGTGTTGGATGGTGAACCATCATCAAATTCCCGTGTTGGACGGCGATCCCTCATCAAAATCCCGTGTTGGACGGAAGATCATGAAGAGCCCATGTTGGACGGAAGATCATCACCAAAATCCCGTGTTGGACGGAAGATCATCCAAAATCCCGTGTTGGACGAAAAATCATCAAGAGTCCATGTTGGACTAAAGATCATCACCAATATCCCGTGTTGGACGGAGATTCTTCATCAACATCCCGTGTTGGATGGAGATTCATCATCATCACATGCCCGTGTTGGACGGCCAATCATCATTAGTCGTAGCCTCAGTCCTTCTGGCAGCTACAGGTAAGCACATCAAAGGTATGAAATCTCTATCTGCACTACCATTTTTTCTCCTTGTTGGCATCTTCGAACTACGACCGGCTTGATTCCCTCCTAGGGATACGTAGGAATCCTTTCTCCAAAAAAATGTCCAGCCGTCCGTCCTCATCAATCATTTCCTCCATCAGCCATATCCCCAGCCGCTCATTGGGATTGGGATCCTTCTTATCGACAACCTCACTTCTTCCATAAGTGATGTTGCTGAGGGGCTCTGTGAGTACGCCAATACAATTTGCGACCCTTTAAATGTGCCTTTTTATGTGATAAAGTTGCACTAAGAGGCATTTTGGTAAGTTCTCGGTCCATTCCGAGACTTCCGGAAACTTTTTATAAGTTTCTTGCGTAGGAAGTACTTTTCAGTATTTTTCCCATGAAAAAGGACCTATAAGGTATTATTCAGTTTGGACTTGTTGGGAATTTGCTTGGAATGTTCCAGAACCAGGTCTTTGGCGCCAGAAACGGTTATTGGCTTGCTTAGTCGTATGACATCACGAGCCACGGAAAACACAACCGTTGGGTCGTGCGACACAAGTTGCCCATCATTAGCAGCCTATAAATAAGACCCTACCCCTCTCATATCTGGATCCCTTTTCACCAATTTTTGACATACTGTTACTCTGTCCAATTCCCTGCGTAACACACTCCAAAACACACATAACCCTCCTCTCTCTCTCATACCCAACTCCCTCCTTCTCTCCTTCAATCCAATCCAACCCACACACCACCACTAGATCTCCAATCCACCACTCCTTCCAAGCTCAATCCAGTCCAGAAGCTGTTCAGAAGGATTCTATACCTGATTGGGTATAGAATTTGTGGATTTACAAGGGTAATCACTTCATCCCTCTCTTATCTCTCATATTACTTTTCCATCTTCATAATTCATGCAAGTTATCTTCATTTGATTCAATAATTATACTCCATTTGTTCATAATTGTTGAATCACAATCACCATCTCTCTGTTTAACTGATTTGTTAGGTTTAATTGCTTGTTCATGGCTTGATTTCATTGTATTTGTGGTTTGTTTGCCAAGGAAGTGTGGATCTCCCCATATCCACACCTCCTTGGTCAAATCGTTATTGGTTCGTGGTCTTCTGAGTTGAACTGATGTTGTAATTTGATCTGATTTGATCTCTGTTAATTCTGATTCCAGTATGTAAAGTTTATGCAGATAGGCAACCTGTGTCACGCAACACAATCTGCCATGATGAGTCCTATGTCACGCGACACAACTCGCCAGGCAGATCCTATGTTACGCGACACATCTTGCCATTCTGTAGAAGCTCCTTTTTAGTTGTAAGTTGTTCTTACATTTGTAATCTGGGATGTGGCCCCCCATTGTACCAAGTGACTCACAAGTTGTAGCTATCTCATTTCATCAATAAAATCCATTTATCACATTTATTGTCATTAATGTTTGCACAGGCTATGAATGCTTTGGATGTTTGTTTTCGAAAAACTCGTTTACGAACGAGGCATGTTGGGTGAACTCTCAAGTTTTTCCCAACACATAACCTGACCCCCGCACCCTTTTCTCTATCTTCAAAGGTTTTTCAAAGTGTACCTTAAACATGGCGTGGCGACTCCCAAAAATGAATTTTCTCAAAAAAAAAATTGGCGAGCGTACATTCAGTGTCCACAGCGAAGATTTGAATACTTGAAAAAGAAAACCTCCCATGCAAAATTTTCTCATCGTAAGGGAATGGTTCTGAGGAATAGAATTCAAAAGAGCTAGCTACTTGTATTGAAACTGATTCTAATGAAGGAAACGAAGATGAAACTGAAGAGGTTAATCTCTGCCTTATCGCCAAGGATGCCTTTGCTGATTGAGATAATGAGTCAGTCGAGTCGCTAGATATGGAAGAAGAGGTTGCTCCTAAGAAAACCAAAGCTAGGGTCAGTAGTGAGGACTATTCTGATGTGAAACTCACTCCCAGCTCTAAGATTGGAAATAGTTCATACTCTCGTCCCATTTGTCCATCTAAAAATGAAACACCTTCAAAAAATAGTTTCACCTAAAAAACAATTGAAAATGGTGGAAGAGGTCTATCAAATAGAACATGAAGAGAAGTTCAAGAAAGCTGAAGTGATGATCCAAAAATTTGAAAATGTTAAAGAAAGCTTTGTCTCTAGCAACAAATGAAATTACTCAGTTTAAAAAGGAAAAACTGTATTGAGGTCTGATATTTCACTTCTGAAAGACCAAGTCAAAAGCATGACTCCTCTTATTGAACAAAACCTAATTCTAGAAACCAAGGTTGCATCACTTCAACTTAGAAACGTTGAGTTGGTTGTTCAAAGCAATGACCTTCAAATGGTAATTGATGACTGGACCAAATCACGTGTTAGCATGTATCAAATTCTTGAATCCCAAAAGTCTAATAGTGACAAAGAAGGCTTGGGATTCCAAACTGGTGATAATTTGAAGTGTGCATCTTATTGTGGAAAGAATGAGAAATTTTCAAAACAAACTCATAAAATTCCTAAGGAAAAGCATTCTACTTCAAAGGGTAAAGGACAGGAACAAAAGGCAAAACTTAATTTCCACTATTTCTATCCTAAGAAACAATTTGGGAAAATTCAAAAATGAAAGAAATAGATTCTGAGTATGAAACCGCTAATGAGGTTCCATTTGTGGCTGACCGCCCTTCCCCTTCGACTGCACCCCCTGCTTTCAAAAGTAAGATGAGTGTTCCTAGAAAAACCGCGGTCAAACCTAAAATGACCACCTTTGTCAAGGCTAAAACCTCAATCCCAAAAACAAACTCTAATCCTAAGAAAAGTAAAGAGTATATAAAACCTCAGCTTGCTTACAACTTTCATTTTGCTCTGTGTGTGATGATTCTGGTCACAAGGCTGCATTATGTCTTTTGAGGTTCATACCTAATGCCAAAAAGAATAATCCACCTTCTGTCAAATAGGTGTGGGTTATCAAAATATGCTAACCTCGGGACCTAAAAGAATAAAGGGGACCTCGTTTTAAATGTATATTTTTCAGGTCCTCTGCTTAATGTCTGGTCACTCCAAGGCAAAATCAAATGAATGGTATCTTGACAGTGGATGTTCAAGACACATGACTGGAGATAGATCTTTATTGAAAAATGTCATTGAAGCAAGCGGTCCATCCGTAACCTTTGATGACAACAACAAAGGGAAAAAAATTGGCTATGGAACAATTAGGAGAGGAAACCTCACCATTGAGAATGTTTCACTTTTTGAAGGACTCAAGCGCAACCTCCTATCCATTTCTCAATTCTATAACAAAGGAATGCACTGCAACTTCACTTCTTTAAATTGCTTTATCTATGATGGCATTTCCGGAGTCACATTACTCACAGGGATTCGTAAGAGTAATATTTACATCATTGATTTAAATTTTACATTTAGTATTAAAAATCTCTGTTTTGTAGCTAAAAATGTGAGCGAAAATAGTTGGCTATGGCACAAGCGTTTAAGTCATTTGAACTTCAAGTATCTTACGAAAATTGGAAGGGAAAACCTCGTTCGTGGATTACCCAAAGTGGCTGATAATCATGACAAAAAGTGTCGTGATTGTCACTTGGTAAACAAACTACTTCGTCTTTCACCAGCAAGATCGCTCCATCAACTTCAAGATGTTTACAACTGCTTCACATAAATTTTTTTGGACCCGTCACCACTGCTAGCATTGTAGGAAATAGATACACTTTAGTAGTAGTGGATGATTACTCAAGGTATATGTGGGTTGAAATGATGATCACAAAGGATGACTGCTATAAAATTTTAACCTCACTCTTTAGATGACTCCAAACCCAAAAAGAAGATGGAATCGTTAGTGTAAGGTCTGATAATGGAAGAGAATTAAAAAACGATGGTGTTGCATAATATTGTGATACCATGTAATTGATCACAATTTTTCTACTGCTGGTGTTCCACAACAAAATGGGGTTGTGGAAATAGAGAACATGACGTTGATTGACGCTGGAAAAACATGATTTCTCAAGCCAAGCTTTCTCAGTATTTTTGGCTTGAAGCGGTTAACACAGCATGCTTCAATCAAAACCGCTCCCTCATCAAAAAATCCTACAACAAAACTACTTATAAACATTGGAGAGGAAGAACCCCCAACATTGCCTTTTTCAAAATCATTGGTTTCAAATGCTTTATCCTCTACAATGGAAGAGAAAACAGAGGTAAATTTTGGCGCCAAGTCTGATGAAGGTATTTTTGTTGGGTATGCTAAGCATTCCAAATGTTTTCGTGTTTTTAATAAATCTAGTTTAAAGATAGTAGAATATGTCCATTTTACTTTTGATGAACATTCCCTACTTGAGCCACATTTGACTCCAAATGTTACTGATGATTTTGTTGACTCTAATTAAACAGGTGAAACTTCTAAAACCTCAACTGAGCCAAATCAAGAACCTCAAAATCACTCAACTCAATGAAATCTATTAACCTCAACTGAAACTCCCTCAGCTAATTTTGAAACCGCATCTGAAATTCTAACTCCAGATGTATCTACAAGGGAATATTTAGATGAGAATTCACTCATTTAGTAAATTGAACCTCTTCATCAACTTACATTCAATAACTTCACTAAAGGATCTAACGATGTACTATTAGAAGATCTTCAACAAACCTATATTCAACCGGATTTACCCCCTAAGGTTCGTGAAGTCAGCAATCACCCTCTCTCGAATATCATTGGTGATTTATTTTGTGGAGTTCAAACAAGGAGATCAAATTATGATGAGCATACTTCTCTTTTATCTCAAATTGAACCTAATAAAGTTGATTAAGCACTCCAAGATTCTAGTTGGGTTGTTGCTATGCAAGAAGAACTCAACAAGTTCGAAAGATGTAAAGTTTGGACATTGATTCCTATACCTCATGATCAAGGAGTTATAGGTACAAAACGGGTATTTAGAAATAAGATGGATGAGAATGGAAGCATCACTAGAAACAAAGCAAGGTTGGTTACACAAGGATATAGGCAAGAAGAAGGAATTAACTACGATGAAACTTTTGCTCCAGTTGAAGACTAATAAGAATTTTCTTGGCCTATGCATCTTACAAACATTTAAAGCTTTATCAAATGGATGTTAAGAGTACTTTCCTCAACGGTGAACTTCAAGAAATCGTGTATGTGGCTCGACCTCCTGGATTTGAAAACTAAAAATTTTCAAATCATGTCTACAAACTACAAAAGGCTTTGAGTTGACTCAAACAAACTCCAAGGGCATGGTATGAAACTCTATCAAAATTTCTTATAGAAAAAGGCTTCAAATGCGGTAAAATCGATACGACTCTATTCGCTGCTAAATATAATAATCATTCTTTACTTGTTTAAATATATGTTGATGATATTATTTTTGGCTCTACTAATGAATTATTGTGTAAGTATTTTGAAAAGGTAATGAAAAGCATGTTTGAGATGAGCATGATGGGAGAATTGACATTCTTCCTTTGGCTTCAAATCAAACAATGTGATGAAGGAATCTTCCTCAACCAAGCCAAATACACAAAGGAGTTAATCAAAATATTTGGACTGGAAAATGCTAAAGCATATGATACTCCCATGGCTACTATCAATAAATTTGATAAAGACCTAAAAGGTAAAAAGGTTGATCAAACTCTATATCGAGGTATGATTGGCTCATTACTTTACTTAACTGCTAGTAGACCAAATATTATGTTTAGTGTTTTCCTTTGTGCTCGTAATCAAGCTGATTCTAGAAAAGCACATTTAAGCGCGATCAAACGTATAATCCGCTATCTCTTTGGAACTACTTATCTTGGACTTTTGTATTCCAAAGAATCGAAATTTGAACTTGTAGGTTATTAAGATGCAAATTATGCAGCTTGTACCATATACAGGAAAAGTACTAGTGGAACTTGTCACTTCATTTGAAATAGACAAGTTGCTTGGGCCAGCAAAAGGCAAGCCTCAGTTTCAGTTTCAACTACAGAGACTAAATACATTGATGCTGGAAGTTGCTGTTGTCAAATACTTTGGATGAAGCAACAATTGGTGTACTTTGAAATCAATGAAGGAAATTGCCCAATCATGTGTGACAATACCTCAACAATTTCAGTCTCCAATAACCCTGTAATGCACTCAAAAACCAAATACATATACATCAAGTATCATTTCTCAAATATCATGTGGAAAAGGGGAACATCCATTTAGAGCATGTGGAGACAGAAAATCAAATTTTGATATCCTCACAAAGGCTATTGACTCCAAGAGTTTTACATTCCTTAGAGGAGAAATAGGTATGTTTGAACTTAAATAATTACATATGATTTTTGTTATTAACTTGTGTGTTAAGTATTTTGTTTTGTTTAGGTCAATATTGAGATTTCAAAACCACACCCTTGTTGAAACCGCATGATTCAAACTGCATGCACTCAATCTCGTGCTCTCAACCGCACGCATCAAGACCGCATGATACAAATCGCATTTCAACATATGAAAATTTTCAATGTTTTTCATTTCTTAGCTTTGAAGAAGCTTAAAAGGTTTGATATTTTCCTTATTATTATAAAACAAAAAAAACTATTATTATTTTCGTTTATTTTATCAAACTGCATGCCACGTGGAACCATGTAAGTTTTCTATATTTATTATTTGGTCATTTTCTCTTTTGAGACAAATTAATTACATAAAGATACTTTTGCAATTATTTTCCCACATTGTTTTGAAATTTAAATGCATTTAATGCAAAATAATTGTTTATTTAAACCCTTAACATCAGCCGTCATGGGGCTACGTGAAGGAGGTGAAAGGGTGGAAATGTTGTGGTGGTTCACTTAGTGGGATAGTGGAACCATCATCACCTATTTTTACCCCACCCTAGGAACACTTATATAAACTACTTTCATGCTACCAATTTCTCTTTCTGTGAACTCTTTGGCAAAACAGTACTTTCTTGTTTTATACACACTTTCTCTCTCTATATTCTCTCACTTCAACTGAAAATTCATGGCACCAAAAAGAACAAGAGAAACTGCAAATCCCAAATTTCCTAGAATTCCTAGAGCACATAATAAAGCATTCAACGACATGGTATATTTCTAACTCTAAATCTTTGAATTTTTTCAAAAACACCATTGTTGAAATGTAAGAAAACCCTTCGTATGCTTATATAATTATTGGATGACTGAATCTTCATTTCTCAATCATTTTACTTGATTTATTTTGGGGTTTGCTCGCATTATTGTATGGATTTTAATTATGTAACTTATTTAAAGATCTAGACATATATATTTTGCTGATTTTGAGATTTACAGTTTTGGATTTTTAGAAAACCCACTTTTTGTTCTTCACACTATCTTGATTATTTTAAACAAAAGTTGTATTTTTGTTGTTATATTAGTGTTCTACAACCTTTAAGGATCATTTTGAACATTTAATATGCTGATTTTGATGAATATTTACTATGCCTCTTTTTCGTGTTTTTAGAGTTTTTCGTATGTTTATGAACTGTTTATATCAATTTTCAGAAATATTGCTATATATTGGGTTGTACGATTTCAAAATCATGTCATCCATGCTTAGAAATTTTTTTAAAAAAAATTACATTGAATATACCTTAGAACCTCATCTCCCAAAAAATCTCAGTTTCTTGCTAAAAACTGCATGTTTACCTTAGAATAAAATTGCATGGTAAAACTGAATAGTTTAAACCGCATGATTGAAACTGCATGTTGCTATTATTTGAAATCGCATGCTGCTTTTCATTTACTTCGTTTGAGGTTATTCTACTTATTTTCATGTTGATATAGACCGCATTCCTTCTAAAACCGCATGATATTTCTACTCTTGTTATTGCCTGTGTAAAATTCATCGTTCACTTAGAAGTTGAGAAATTTTCATTTTCTCAACCGCACAACTGTATATGTGCTTAAACCTTATGTGAACTGTGACTTTTGAAATGGATCTAACTTAATAAATTCCTTTTTGTAGGACCGCAATTATTTTCTACTAGGTTGGGAGATAAAATAAGAAGAGTTGAAGCAAGATGCTTTAGGAATAGAGATGATCAGAAAGATGAAGGCTTCTGGAGTACTTCCCCTCTTCCACAAGAAGCAGCACTACACCATCCATTCATATGTGGGCCAATTATATGCCAATGTTGTTTCTGGAGTTAGAAACTTGGGCAATGGAAGGACAATTCCTTGCCTGAATGCCAATGTTCAAGGATTGGATGTAACCATAGACTATATGGACATCAGGGATACCTTCGAATTCGATGTACCAAAAGCTGAAGAAAGAGTGTCACAAGAAATCCGAGATGCAACCGCGTCTACAACAACTGGCTTGCCCACACTAACTGGAAAGTACAAGGATGTTCCTAGGAAGGAATTTGGGGAGTTGATGTCCAACTCATGCTTCTTGACTGGGAAGTCAATTTGTGGGAAGAATGGAAACCACAACAATTTCACCAGCCAACAATGGATGTACTGCTCAACAATCTACTATGAAATTCCCCTCCATTGGCCAAAAATTTTAATGAGAGAACTATCAGCTCACATAGACCTCTACAAAACAAAAGAAAGAGGATTTTATAAAAGATGGAGACCCTTTTGCAGGCTCCTCGCTGCTATCTTTGCCAATTATGAGCATATGGAGGAGCACAGGCAGCTGAACCTAGAACTGATGGTGGACTGGTCAAATGGTGAAGAATCCCTTGGCCTAACCGTGTGTCATGCATTCTGGTACAAGAATGGTGATGAAACATACAAGGAGATCTGGTATAGAGACACTCTTCCAACTAAGGAAGCCTATGTGGCCATGAATCCAGAGACTGATGATGCAGCAATTGGCAAAGCTATTAAGAAAGCAAGGAAAGGGAAGAGCAAAGCTTAACCTCCTCAAAAGAAATTCAAAATCAATCCTACATCCAAACCACATGTAGTGTCTTTTGGAGAGCCAAGTGGGGCTAGAAAGATGAAAAAAGAAGGTGTTAGTGGATGAACCAATTATTGAGGAGGAAATTGAAGATGAGGTTGAACCTCAAGATGATAATGAAGAGGTTGAGATTCCTTTTATGGCAACTGCTGCAAAGATTGCCTTAGAGAAAATTACATCTGATGAAGTCCTACTGCGGTTTCATATAGAAGAATTGGAGAGGTTAGAAAAGAGAAAGGATGAAAGGGTAGCAGCTAAAGCTGCTAAGGGAAAAGAAACTGCACCTCCCCAACCGCTACCATCCCATCAACCGCATTCTTCCCCCCAACCGCAAGCTTCTGATGAACCACGTGCTAGTGCTGAGGTTCATGGGGAGACTCCAAAGAAATGTTTCAAGATGGCCTATAGAAAAGCCTCTACAAAAGGGAAGCTAAGGAAAACCATTGAAGATGTCATGAGAGGAGCCAAAAATTTAACCACATTTCTAAGAGACTGGCCCAGAACTTTGGAAAGTCAGATGAGTTTGGGCACCTAATAAATCCTATGGCTAGGGAGACAGACTCATACATCAACAAGGAGTCCTCTCCATCCTCCTCTTTAGACTCAAACCTCAACCAACTAGACCTTCCCTTCCAAGATTACCAAACCCCCTCCCTCCTGCCTTCAAGGACTGATCCCCCTAACCTTCTGCTGGTTCAGCCATTTCCACATTAACTAGAAGAGGTCCTAGTGATGATGATGAACCTCACCCAGCTCCTTTACCTCACCATTCAAACCCGATTAGAACAATGAAGGAGGATTGGACAGAGGATTCAGTATTCTCTACTGAACCTCCTCTACATTGTCATATTCACTTATCTCCTACTCCATCTAACCTTGGGGAACCCTCACCTCAAACCCCTCCGCCTTCACCTCAACCCCAACCACAACCTCACCCTTCATTTCTACATAATGCCACCCCTTCAACCTCACCCTCAGAATCCCAACCTCAAACCACAGTCCCACCAACTTCCACAATTCCTCCCCCACTTATACCGCATGTAATGACCCTAAAACTAGGCAATATTTTCATCACATGTTGAACACATGTATGTGGCGTGTGTTGCATATCATTTCGGCATTTTATTACACTTGTGATTATTTTGTGTTAGTTTTAATATTTTTAATAACTTATTTGGTATTTTTAACTATGTTAATAAATTAAATTGAATTATTTAATGACTAATTGAAACTAATAAGACTTATGTAGTTGAATTAGTAATTGTTGAAATTTAACTAAAAACCTATAATAATAATGAGGTGCTGAAGTGTAAAAGTTAAAACTTAGGAAATTTAATTGTAGCAACTAAATTCTTAAAGGAGCTTAAGTGAAAATTCATTCAATATATCCTCCTTCCTTCAAGGTGAAGCTCCCTAAATGAAATCAGACCAAAAATGGTACCCTCCTCTGTCCCTTCTTAGCTCAATTTAGTTTCATTCAAAATTTCTACATAAATCCAATACTTGTCCGTTCTTCAATCCGACTACGTCAAAATGTTCAGGAAGCAGAGTAGATCATTTACATCCGATTAGATTTTGAACTCTTTCATTTTATTTCAAGAGGTAAGTTATTATTTCCTTCTTTTAATTCTTGCTCATTTGATGTTTAAAGTTAAAATTGTTGAAGTATAATTGTTGCATGTAGCAATTGAGCATTTTCCTTGAGGTTGGAATGGATGGAAGTGGATTTGGATGAGTTATAATGAAGTTTTTGAAGTGGTGCTAACTTGAGGTAAAATGGTAGGGTTAAAAATAAAAGTTGTCAAGTATTGTTGAATTGTTCAAACATCAGATGTGATTTTCTGCAGAGGGCACGACTCGTGTTTGAGGTCACGAGTCGTTCCCATCACAGCCAGTCGTGATACGAGTCGTGCACATAATTGCACTCGTGATGAATCGTGGCAAGAGTCGTGCTATCTAGCACGAGTCGTGCCCTGCCCTGTTTTCTGCTGTGCGGAACTGAAGAAGCTGCATCAAGTTTAAAGAAATTATTACCAAATACCTAATACATCTTTTAACTCAATTGAATACCATAATCAAAGTACAATATATGGACTACCAAATGATGTCTTAACATCTCCATTAGGAAGTTGGGAAGGTTGTTTGATATTTGGTTTAAATGGGTGGAACACTTGATTGTCTTGAAACTCAAATTGTTCTAAAAATTTTATTATTGATAAAAGACCCTTGAAATGTTATATTGAGTGTATAGATCTTATGTGTTACACAATATTGACTTGTTTGGCATCGTAAATGGTGTGTTTGATAGGGTTCCCTACTTTGGAATCTTAAGCTAAAATGAATGATTTCACGGATTCATAGTCGTTGTGCTATTTATGAGTTGTACATGTTTATCATATTATTATGATGTATTTGGTATGGTTTCCTACTTTAGAATCATATATTGGTTGTTTAAGCAAGTAATTATTATTGTGCTATTATTTAAAGTCCAGCTGGTACTTGATTGTTACATCGGGCAGCGGTATGAGATTATAATGGCACTCGAGCCATTAACTGGTTTCCCATTTTTACCCCCTTCCATTGGCCATGGTTGGGTTTTTGGCTAGCTCCCTTTGTGTGAGTATTCTAGCTACTTGTTTGGGATATGACTTGGTGTCATATTTTCCTTGTTATTGATGTTGTTGTTTGGTTCCGCAACCTCTTCTTCAGCTGTTGATGCTGCTCAGACTATTATATCATTTTGGTTTGAACCTTGGCTCAGTATCTTTCTAAGTGTTACATTATCGCACTTATGTGTTTATCTTATGCACCCTTCTATATGTTTACAAGATTGTGGTGTATTATATGATTAAGTTGATATATGTTTATATGTTGCAGTTTCACACATCATATTGTTACATTCATAATAGCTTACTGAGATTTATCTCACCCCTTCCTTTATTGTTTTTCCTTAGATAAGGGCGAGCCAGGGGCTAGGTAACATTGAGCACGGGGAGGACATCGAGTTGGGTATGTAACTGTGGGAAGGTATTTTGTATTGGTTTGTATTATGTAAATGTATCACCAATGGGGTAGTATACCTGAGACCTAAATATTATGTCACTATTTTGGTACACTTTTAGTGATTGTAAATATTGTAAGTTTTTGGAACTATGTTCCATGAGTTGTAAATAGTTTGTAAATGTGGTGTTTGGGTTTTAAGCAATATGTTGGGGCACGTCAGTTTGTATCAGAGCCCGGTTATAGATAGTCTAGAGTGACTACATGACCTAGGAGGGTAGTAATGCATGGAGTGAGTGATGTTAAGTGTTTTATGCAGGTACTCAGTTATTATGGCAGGAACTGAGGGTAATCAAACTGAATCTTCAGGCCACATAAATGCAAGGGATGAGACTCAGACTATGTTCCAAGGTATGTTTGAGGCAGCAATGAAAACTATGAATGATCAGAGGCAGGGAGGAGAACAGGCATGTCCAAGGTACGGAGTTGAACAGTTTTTGAAGATGAAACCAATCGGGTATGATGGTGAACCAGATGTGACTAAGGCTGAAAGATGGATAGAAGTGATAGAAAAGATATTTGAGGTATTGAGATGTACTGATGAGGATCGAGTTAGATTTGCTGATTAAAAGTTGGATAGGGCTGCAGAGCATTGGTGGAGAACGTTAAAGGCTAGTTGGGATGATGCTCACGCTCTTTAGACTTGGAATAATTGTGTGACGAAGTTCAAGGAGCATTTCATTCTTAGGGTGGATCAAGATAGAAAATGGGTAGAATTTCTTAATTTGGACCAGAATTTCTTGTCAGTGGCTCAATATGTGGCTAAGTTTATCGAGCTATCCATATATTGTACTCATTTAGTTGCAACAGAAGATAGGAAATCAGTGATGTTTGTCAGGGGATTGAAGACAGCGATTTGAACTCAGTTAGTATCTCATAAGTTTCAAGATTTCCAGGATGCGGTAGATCGTGCTTATCACGTAGAGTATGACATTGAGGAGCATAAGAGGAAGATTGAAGTGTTAAGTACCGGAAGATAAGAAGGGCAAGGAAGACCACCACAACAAATCAGGGATAGTCGAGGAGGACAGGGAATGTCATCACAGTTTAGAGGACAACCAAAGGGACAATCAAATGTTAGAAGTCGATGTAATACTCCAGGAAATCAACATAATAGGGTATGTACTTATTGTCAGAAGGAAGGGCATACAAAAGAGCGATGTTGGAAGAAGCAAGGAAAGTGTGTGAATTGTGGACAGTTGGGGAATTTCCAAAAAGATTGCCATAAAGTAAAGAATCAACCATTGGGGAGTGGCACTTGGACTTCACAAGGTCATAAAAGGGATGCTTCGAGGAGGCCTAAGGTTCAAGGCCGTGTTTTTGCCATGAATCAGCAACAGGCGACGGATTCCTCAACAGTAATAGGAGGTATCATTTTTATATCAAGTCTAAGAGCACATGCACTTATAGACCCTGGCTCATCGCATTCATATATTTCCATGCATTTTGCATCGCAATTGCATTCTTCTGCTGAGTCCTTGCCTTATGTGTTAGAAGTATCGACTCCTATGGGAGAATGTTTGGTAGCTGATGAAGTGTTACATGCTTGTGATGTGCGTATATGTGATCATGTGTTACATGCTGATTTAGTAGTGTTACTAATATATGATTTTGATGTCATTTTGGGCATGGATTGGCTAAGCAAGTATCATGCTTTAGTTGATGGTCGTAGGAAAATTGTTACATTCTTAGTCCCGGATATGCCTGAGTTTGTCTTTGAGGCCATTCCATTGGTTAGGAATATACGTGTGATTTATTATGTGAAGGCTAGGAAATTGTTAATTCGTGGTTACGTCGGATATTTGGCTAGTGTATTAGATACTACGAAAGAGTTGCCTGAATTTGGGGATGTCTCGATAGTTAAAGAGTTCCCTGATTTGTTCTCTACAGAGTATGTTATGCCTCCGAATAGGGAGATCGAGTTTTGTATTGATTTGCTTCCAGGTATAGCTCCAATATCAAAGGCACCTTATAGAATGGCTCCAGCAGAATTAAAAGAATTGAAAGTTCAGTTACAAGAATTGCTTGATAGGGGATTCATCCGACCCAGTGTTTCACCATGGGGAGCTCTAGTTTTGTTTGTTAAGAAGAAAGATGAATCCTTGAGATTGTGTATTGACTATCGGCAATTGAATCAAGTGACTGTGAAGAATAAATATCCATTGCCTCATATTGATGATTTGTTTGATTAACTTCAAGGCACGACAGTCTTTTTGAAACTCGATTTGCGGATTGGATATAATCAGTTGAAGGTCCGTTCGGAAGATATTTCTAGGACTGCCTTTCATACCAGGTATGGCCATTTTGAGTTTCTTGTCATGGCGTTTGGGTTAAAAAATGCGCCGACAGTTTTTATGGATTTGATGAATCGGGTTTTCAATCCTTATCTTGATACTTTTGTAGTTATATTTATTGATGGTATTCTTGTTTATTCTAAATCTCGGGAGGAACATGAACGACATTTGCGAATGGTTTTGGCTATGCTCCGAGAGAAGCAATTATTTGCAAAGTTTAGTAGTGTGCTTTTTGGCTTGAGGAAATTTCATTTCTGGGGCATGTTGTGTCGAAAAAGGGGATTTCTGTTGATCCTTCTAAAATTGAAGCCATTGTTAGTTGGAGGTGGCTGGAAACAGTAACCGAGATTCGATGTTTTCTGGGTTTAGCTGGGTATTACCAAAGATTCATTAAAGGGTTTTCGAGGATTGCTACACCGTTAACTCAGTTGACCCGAAAGAATGTACCATTTGTGTGGAATGAGAAATGTCAAGTCATTTTTAAGGCATTAAAGTAACCACTGCACCTATTCTTGCATTGCCTAATGGGAATGATGACTTGGTTATCTACTGTGATGCTTCGAAGGAAGGTTTGGGGTGTGTCTTGATGCAAAATGGGATGGTAATTGCATATGCTTCGAGGAAGTTAACTCCATGTGAACAGAATTATCCGACCCATTATATGGAACTTGCTGCGATTGTTTTTGCGTTTTACAAATGGAAGCAATATCTTTATGGGGCAAAGTTTGAAATTATTGTTTGAAATATCTTTTCTCCCAGAAAGAATTGAATAATAGATAGCTAAATGTGCGCTCGCCGAAATTTGGAAAAAATGATTTTTGGAGTCTCCACGCCATGTTTTAAGGTACAATTTGAAAAACCTTTGGAAAGAGAGAAAAGGGTTCGGGGGTCAGGTTACGTGTTGGGAAGAACCGAGAGTTCACCCAACACGCCTCGTCCGTAGACGAGTCTTTCGAAATAAACATCCAAAATCATTCATAGTGTGTGCAAACAACAATGACAAACAAGTGGGGTAAAATGAATTTTATTGATTGAATGAGATTATTACAACTTGTGAACCATTTAACAAGGGAGGCCACATCCCTATTACAGATTTCAAAACAGATTACAACTGAAGAGGACCTCTGCAAGCAGACAAGATGTGTCACGTGACACAGAACGTGCCTGGCTCGATTTGTCACCTGACACAGGATCCAACCTGGCAAGTTGTGTCGCGTGATACAGGTTGCCCATATGCTGAGATCTGACAATTTGAAATCAGAAGAAACAGAAACCAATACAGATCCAATTATACGATCAATTCAGCTTCGGAAATGAACAATTCAACAATAATTCAACCAAGGGGGTGTGGATATGGGAAGATCCACACTCCCTTGGAAATCAAACAACAATTCCAACAAATATCAACTCATGAGCATACAATTATACTAAACAAAACGATTAAACAGAGAGATTGCGATTGGATTTCAATAAGCAAGACAGATGGAGTCGAATCACTAAATCAAATGAGAATATGATGATTGAATTATGCAAATGACAATATAAGAGAGAGATAAGTAGGGAATTGGTGTGTACCATTGAAGATTCCACGAATCATATACCAAGTCTGGTATAGAACCCTTCAACAAGCAGCTTTTGAGACTTGGCCTAGCTAAGGAGGAGTGATGGATGATAGATCTAGATGGTAGTATGTGACTTGTGTTGGATTGGAGGAGGATTGGAGGGATTTTGGGTAGGAGAGAGAGAGGTGTGTGTTCGCAGTATTACGTTTGCAATTTAGCAGAGTAACAGTATGCAAAAGAGGGATCCTAATATGAGAGGGGTAGGGTCTTATTTATAGGCTGCTGATGATGGTCAAGTTATGTCGCACGACCTTCTGCGTCCATTTTCCATGGCTCGAGATGTCGCATGACTAAGAAGTCCTATAACCATTTCTGGCGCCAAAACCTGGTTCTGGAACATTCCAGGTTAATTCTCAAAAGATCCAAACAGATTTATTCTTTGTAGGTCCTTTGCATGAGAAAAGTACTTAAAAGTACTTCCTTCGCAAGAAACTTATGGAATGTTTCCGGAAGTCTCGGGATGGACCGCGAATTTACCAAAACTCCCTTTAGTGCAATTTTATCACATTAAAATGCACCTATAAAGGGTCGCGAATTGGATTGGCATACTCACAGAGCCCCTCGGCAATGTCACTTATGGAAGAAGTGAGGTTATCGACAAGAAGGACCCAATCCCAATGAGCGACTGGGAATTTGGCGGATGGCTGGACAATGATTGATGAGATATGATGGTTGGACCTTTGGAGAAAGGATTCCTATGTATCCCTAGGAGGGAATCAAGCCGGTCGTAGTTCAGACAATTCGGAGGTGTCTGACCCAAATGAGACTGTTAGGAGGCGTCTGAACCCTGTGAGAGACTATTTGGAGGCGTCTGAACCCTGTGAAAGACTGTTGGGAGGCGTCTGAACCCTGTAAAAGACTGATGGGAAGTGTCTGAACCATGTGGAAGACTGTTGGGAGGCGTCTGAACCCTGTGAAAGACTGTTGGGAGGCGTCTGAACCCTGATGAATGACTGTTTGGAGGCGTCTGACCCTGTGAAAGACTGTTGGGAGGCGTCTGAACCCTGTGGAAGACTATTGGGAGGCGTCTGAACCCTATGAAAGACTGTTGGGAGGCGTCTGAACCCAGTGAAAGACTGTTGGGAGGCGTCTGAACCCTGATGAAAAACTGTTTGGAGGCATCTGACCCTGTGAAAGACTGTTGGGAGGCGTCTGAACCCTGTTGCAAATTGAATGAGATATGATTTCATACCTGTGTTGTGCTTACATGTAGGTACCGGACGGACTAAAGCTACGGCTGAGGATGATCGTGGCTGCCGGAGGGACCTATACCACTGTTGTTGTGAAGTTGGGTAGCTACCAGGGGATTTAAGCTACTGCTTGTTGATGAAGATTTGTTGGATTGCCATTCGCTGGACGGTCTTTGTTGGCGATTGACTGACTTTGGGAGCTTTTGTCGGATAGGACATGAACTTTGCTGTTAGATTGCCATGGAAGATGGATTTTGCTGACGATTTGGCGATGGGCTGATAATCTTGATGAACATTGCTGGAGACTGCTAGATTTGAATTCTTTGTCTCGCATTGGTTGAGGGACAGTCCCCATGATTCGATGATGCTTAGTTGATTATTGTACCTGCGGGGGGTGGGGTTGGGGGTGAAACAACACTCCAAGCACTATATTTGACTATGCTACTCTGTTAGCACATTTTGAACAAGATTAAACTATGTTAGTTTGATTGCACAAGTCCATCCGATCTAGGAATGGGATGATGAGTGATTGAAGAAAGATAATGATTGTATAGAATGATCGGCTTTGTCGGATTTGTACATGAGATGATGAAATTGTATCGGGTGAGTGTGTATAGTGATACATGTGGTGGAGTGAACCCTCTCCCGTGCATATATGTGAGTGTGTGTGTGTGTGTATGGGAGGTGTATTGCAGCAACGATGAGTCGGAGAGCGCCTTGGTAAGGTAGACTTGCAGAAGCTTTGATGATGTTTGATATTGGCAAGGTGTGTCGCCCGACATGCCATGCCTGCCTGACGAGTTGTGTCGCACGACTGGAGGAGGCTTGTGACAGCCCCTTTTTAGCTTAGCTCTGAGTTCATTTGCAGACATTTCCTTTGCAGGAGAAGAAAACCAGCAGCCCCATTTTGAGAGACAGGCGATTTCTATGAAAAAGATTGGAACTTTCAATCACAATGGAGCATTATAACAGAGAAGTAACTCCCGGGAGCCTCAATTTCACCAAGACTTCCTTGAAATTTTGTATTTTCACCAGAAGCAACATAGGAAGCTTATTGATAAGAGGTATAACATGCCATGCATTTGGTCTTTGAAAGACTGGAGGATTGACTGGGATTTGCTCCGGGCTGCGTCCTGCTTTTGGGATTTGGAGCGACATGTCTTTACTTTGTCATACAATGATTTGACGCCAACCATGGAGGATTTCAGAGCATTAATAGGACTGAACGAGGCGAAGACCGTAGCATTTCCCCGGGATAGACGGTCGGTTATGGAGCAGTTATCTGATTTCTTGGGCTTGCCTGCAGATCAGGTATTGTTCATGATTCTGGATTATAGGATTATAGATTTGACCCGGATGGCCAGGTTGCGCCTATCCAGTCCTGGGCTATTTGACCTTTCTACATCTATGGACATATTTATGCTATTCATCTTGTAGGCCCATTCTTTCAGTGGGTATTACGGAGTCTGTCCAGGTGCATTGCTGGAGATTGTCAGGCAACTCAGGGGTGATCGAGGTGTTGACATTTGTCGAATCCAGCCTGGACAAGGAGAGATGGACATCGTACCACTGCTGCTGGCAGAGACATACCATGGCATTGATAGGCTGGCCGAAGGATTGGGTTTCATGGGTGCAGGCAACCCCATTTTGTTGTTCTTGTGGCATTATGAACGGTTGCGCTTAACCATGCCACTTCCAGAGGGTCAGACAGCTATGCCTTGGGTGACAGGATAACGTAGAGTGTGGAGAGATGTAGATGCTGATAGCTGGACAATGAGATTGATGCGGTACGGGACTGTCGGTTTGAGCTTCTGGATTGCGGCATGGCGGCTATAGACCATGCGGGACATTCAGAATGGGTCAGTGGTAGTCAGGCTGCCAGGGCTGCAAGTATCTTCTTTCTGTATCCCATCATTAGTGATCAGGCAGTATGGGTACCCTCAGCAGATTGTCAGGGCTTTGAGAGAGAGATTGATGACTGATATTGTCCCGATGAGCATGACCGAACCCTAGATTGTGCAGTTTTTCAGCAGATCTTTTCTGGAGGGCTTCCTTCCCACACGGACACTCCTTCGATAGACCAGAGGGATTATATTCTTGACCACAGAGTATCTGATTTGGTATGATGAGCAACGGGGTCCTGTACAGTTGATGATAGAGGCTCGCCGCCGGGAATACCTTGGAGCAGATTACCCGACCAGTCGATCTTTCAGAGATACAGAGGCCCAGGGGAACCTAGATAATGTCACTGGTGATGTTGCGGAGGACTATCGGAGGCAAGAGCTTCAGAGAGCTGCTATGAGAGATGATCCAGAGGTGGTAGCTCGCAGAGAGGCCTTGAGGCAAGAGAGGATTGCTAGGGCAGCTTTGAGGGAGACTGGTCTGATCGATCCGCCGGATCATACTATACCCGAGCTAGGACGAGTTCAAACTGACTTATTTGAAATTCCTAGGCCAAGGACCTCCCGGGGACCTAGGAAAAGGAAGAGTAGGGATGCTAGTTCGGGAGCGGGAACGAACTCCTAGACACTTTGTTTGAGAGACACTTTTATTTGTACTTTTGAGAAAGAGATTATTGTATGGAACATGAGTATCCCTTAATTGCTTATTGGAGACACAAATAAATGTTAGAATTTTGAAACTTATTGCCTTTATTCGCAGTAGGTTATATGAGTCGAAAGCAGGCCGTGCTTGAACTCATCAAAAAGAATATTGACTTATAATGAATCTTTGAAAAGCTTTGGAGCTGTAATCAAAACACATTTCGGCAAACTTGAAAACACCATTTACTTGACAATACCTAGGATTTTACAGCATTTTAGACCAAACCTACCTACGTTCCCCTTTTGTAAAGAGAACTAAGGGGCTCAGGTCTCCGTAGTTCGACTCAATTAACTTTGTGTTTAAGAAAAGGGAGATAGAAGAGGGACATGGTGCAACCCTGTTTTTACCTAGACTACCCATTTTTAGGGTTTTCAGTCTAGTTTGGTATATTCTTTTGGCACTGGGTGCGTCCCTTATTTTTGCATGGACTGCCTTTTGAGAGGTTTTCAGTCTCATCTGGGACAATTTTATTGCGGGGTTTTTTTATATACAGAGGGGAAGACCCGATCAGATATAATACTGCCGCAACTTGTCGCCGTTGACGGGGTGCAGTAAAAGATTGCCATCCAAATCTGTCAGCTGCATAGCTCCTCCGGAGAAGATTTTCTTTACTAAAAACGGCATGACCCAGACAGGTACCCACTTTCCCAATGTACTGCTCTGATTTGAAGGTTTCATCTTGAGGACCAGATCACCCACCTTGATATCCCTGGGCTTCACCCTTTTGTCGAAAGCACGAGCCATTCTCTTCTGATACGCTCGGTTATGCTCCATAGCCTTTAATCTGCGCTCATCCAACAATGCCAACTCATTGTATCGGCTTTGGAGCCATTCGATCTCATTGACCTCATTTTCAAGCAATACCCTGAGGGATGGAATCTCTAGCTCAATGGGCATGACAGCCTCCATTCCATAGGTTAAGGCATAGGAAGTTGCATCGGTAGCCGTCCGAATTGAAGTGCGGTAGCCCCACAATGATAGATGAACTTTCTCCGGCCAATCCCGTCCTCGCTCGGCCATCTTCTTGATAATTCGCTCAAGGTTCTTGTTGGCAGCTTCTACATCACCTTTTGTCTGTGGTCTATACGGCGTTGATTTATGTCTCTTAACGATGTACTTGGTGAGCAGCCGATCGGTCTCTCCTTCAAAATGGGATCCGTTGTCAGAGATGATCTCATTAGGGACTCCATAGCGGCAAAAGATTTGTTATTTTATAAAGCGAGCAACTTTCTTGGCTGTAAGCACTTTGTAAGACGCAGCTTCCACCCACTTATTGAAGTAATCTACTGCGACCAAAACAAATAAATGTCTGTTGCTCCCTGATGGAGTTATCTTCCCGATGACATCAATGCCCCACATTGCAAAAGGCCAGGGAGTTGTCATGCAATACAGATCGTGAGGGGGGATGTGGTTTAAGTTGGAGAAACGCTGACATTTGTCACACTTCCACACAAATTGGATGCAATGAGTCTCCATGGTGATCCAGAAGTAACCTAGTCTGAAGATGTTGTGCATAAGGGATCGAGCGTTCATGTGCGGTCCTCAGGCACCGTTATGAACGTCTTCCATTACCCTTTGAGATTTCTCTTTGCTGATGCAAAGTACGAGTGGGCAACCTTCCCTTTTCTTCCTTAACTCATCACCGAGTATGACATACTGTGCTGATA
Source organism: Adenophora triphylla var. japonica (assembly GCA_022495995.1). Classification (NCBI taxonomy): domain Eukaryota; kingdom Viridiplantae; phylum Streptophyta; class Magnoliopsida; order Asterales; family Campanulaceae; genus Adenophora; species Adenophora triphylla. The sequence continues at coordinate 110,409 of JAFEMH010005574.1, read as the reverse complement.
GCCTCTTTAGAGCTTGCAGACTCTTGGCCCGAACACCTTTCAGGTCACCCTCTTCATCGACAGGGAAAGATGCCTCACCATGCTTGAGATACTGAATGATCTGGCTGTACCACAGTTCATTGACGGTTTCAAGCTCAATTTCACAACAATATGCCGGATTTTCTCACCTTCCGACACTGAATCGCTTGATTGCCATACCTTCTGGTATTTCCACCAAAGAAGCCAGAGTAGCTAACGCATCAGTGAATCTATTCTTATCTCATGGCAGGAACTGGAATGACACTTCCTTAAACTGGTCGATGAGCTCTGTAATATAAGCGTGATACTTCTGGAGACACGGGTCTGTCGTCTTCCATCTATTGGCAGCCAGGTTGATTATCAGATGAGAATCGCCAAAGACTTCTAACTCATCAACATTCCGCTCAAGGACAGCCTCAAGGTCGGCTATGAATGCTTCATACTCGGCTGCATTGTTGGTAACTGAGAAGTTTAGCTTGATGGAGATGGGGGTGTGCATGTCATTCGGGTCTACTAAAACCATCCCGATGCCGTTACCTCTTTTATTTGCTGCACCATCAAAGAATAGCTGCCACTGATTGTTGCTTTCTACAACAAAGATTCCCTCATCAGGAAATTGAAGATCTGGCCCTCGGACTTCTGTACTGGGAGAGTCAGCTAATTGATCAGCCAAAGCTTGCCCTTTGATCGCTTTTCGGATCACATACTTGATATCGAACTCTGTTAGGAAGAAAGTCCATTTTGCAAGCTTGGTGGAGATACTGCCTCTGTCACTCTAAAACAAGTATTTAATCGGGTCCATTTTTGAAACCAGATGCACTGTGTGGGACAACATGTAGTGTTTTAACTTTTCGACCACCCAAACCAGAGCTGCACACGTCTTCTCTAGAGCGGAGTAATTCAACTCGCTCCCTTAGAATTTGCGACTGACAAAATAAATGGCATTCTCTACCTTTGAATCTTTCTTTTCTTGCGCTATCATGATTCCAATGGCCGTATCTGTGACCATCAAGTATAAAAGCAAAGGCTTGCTCCCATGAGGCGGACAAAGGATGGGAGGATTGACAAGATAAGCTTTGATCTTTACAAAAGTTAACTGGCATTCTTCATTCAAAATCAGCTCCTGGTTCTTTTTCAGGAGTTTGAATATTGGCTCGCACATAGAAGTCAGCTGGTTGACAAAATGACTGATATACTGTAGGCGGCCCATAAAACCCTTTACCTCGGAGATAGTCCTTGGTGGCTTCATCTCAATAATTGCCTTGACCTTTCTGGGATATACCTCGATACCACGTTCTGTGACCATGTACCCCAAAACCTTGCCACGGATAACCCCGAAGGTGCACTTGGCTGGATTCAATCTCATGGAGTGTTCCCGAAGCCTGTTGAAGAACTTCCTTAGATCAATGAAGTGCTGCCTATCTGACCCTTTCGAATGAGTGATCATATCATCAACATACACCTCAATCTCTTTATGGATCATATCGTGGAACAAAGTGGTAACGGCCCTTTGATAGGTAGCCCCAGCATTCTTCTGTCCGAATGGCATCACTGTATACTAGTAAGTACCCCAAGGAGTAGTAAACGTTGTCTTTCCTTGATCTTCTTCAGCCATTTTAATTTGATTATATCCCGCGAAACCGTCAATAAAAGATTTGACTTCATAGTTCGTTGTTGCATCCACTAGCATGTCAATGTTGGCAGAGGGAAGTCATCCTTGGGACTAGCCTTGTTGAGGTCTCGAAAGTCTACACAAACCCGTACCTTTCCATTTACCTTTATGACCGTCACAATGTTTGCAAGCCAGGTCGGATATTCGATCACCTTAATAAAGCCCACCCGCAGGAGTTTCTCAGTCTCCTCCTTAACCTGTAAAGACCATTCGGGATTGATCTGCCGCAGTTTTTGCTTGATCGGCTTGGCATCCGCATCTAGGGGTATCCGATGTTCCACAATAGACGTATCTAGACCAGACATATCTTTGTAGGACCAGGCAAAAACATCTACAAACTCCTTGAGTAGCTCAATCACGACAGCACGCTCGGCTCCAGAGAAGAAGTTACCAATTTGTGTCTCTTTGGGCTCCTCGGCTGTTCCCAGATTCACCGTGGTCAATATTTCATTGGCAGCTTGGGCCCGGATTTTCCTTTCGATCGCAAACCTGCTTTGAATTATTATCTAAAATTTGTTCGTCTATTGAGTCTGCATTATTTTCGATTGAATCTTGCTTAATTATTTTTAAATCGTTATGCTCATTTTTAGTTAAGAGTTCAATCGTTAAATTTGCAATCAAGGGATACTCAGAAAGATCGACCACTTTATTAAGAGCTAATGGGAAAACAGGTTCTACAACACGACGGTGGTCTTCAGTCGTGAGGACATCAGGCCTGTCAGAGGACTCAAAACTGATTACAAGGGACTCAGGAGAATGACTCAAGACATGGGGAACAAACTTAGACATAGAGGGACCGGGATGAGGTTTGAGCTCAAGTTTTTCGATAATAGTCTCCCTACTAGCAACTGGTCTCTAGAATGAGGTCCAATTCTTCAATGGCCTTTCTGCAACTGTCAGCAAAGTGCTCAGGTCCACAACCGATCCATTCCCAAATTCAAGAATAGCTACCACCTCATCATCTGAGGAGAAATCGATCAAATCCCGGGGATCTTTGGCAGCAACAACCTTTTCTGCGGGCATCCCCACTGCGTGCACAACACTTCCAGACTCTAACAGCCCCAGATCTTTAAACAGGTTTGCTAAATAACCATCCATATCCACGGGGTCGGCACCACGAATCTTGCGAACCACAGGCTCATCTACAGCAAGCTTCTCAAACTGATCCACAAAGTCTGGCCCCTAAAAATGATAGTTGTTCTTGTATGTGGTAGTCACACCTGTTCTCCTAGGCAGACTGATGAACATGTCCTTCATTGGGTTCTGGCTAGTAGAAAACCTTCGTATCATCTCCATCCTTTCTTCCCTCTGACTTAACTTTGACTCTAGGCAAACGAACATCTCCCCATTCTCCTGGACAAAATGCTTATTGAGGGACCAGCTATAAGGGCGCACATCAGGCTTCTTGTATCTCTTCGCGGTAGCAAGAGTCATCCGCTCCTTAAATGCTTCGGCCTTATCATATGCTTTATCCTCTTCTGTCACAAATATACCCCAAACCTCATCCATTTCTCTTAGGCTCAGGCATTTCAATCTTATACTGCCCTTGCTGATGCTTCCCTTACCCCAGGCCAGGAATGTAGTTCATGCTTCTCATCATCTTCAATACAGGAGGGATCTTATCTGAGGAAATTGTCAGATCAATAGTGCAGACCTGCCCCTTTGGCTTTTTAATTGTGAACCCACTAAGCATTAGACTCTCTTGATCAAGCTTGATCTCCATTACTGGCATGGTATTAGTGCTAGTCTCTCCAATGGTGACACTGTCTCCATAAATGGTCATCAAAATACCATCCTGGACAAACTTCAAACACTGGTGTAGGGTAGAGGCTAGTGCTCCGATCTCGTGTATCCAAGGCCTTCCCAACAATGCTGAAAAAGTGAAAGGAACATCAATGACCTGGAATTCCACTGCCATTTCCTTACCTCCGAACAACAGATTCAATGAAACAATTCCCAACACTGCCCTGTAAGTCAAATCATAGGCTTTGATAGTCTGGTTGGATGGCTTGAGACTCTGTGCATCAATATCCAGCATGCTCATCATTTTTGCTGGAAGCACATTCATGGCCGAGCCGTTATCCACCAACACGTGAGGGATTTGGCGTCCCTCCAAGGGCACGGTAATATGTAGAGCCTCGTTGTGCTTTGAACCATAAGAAGGCTAATCTAGATCTGTAAAAGTGATGATATTTCCGTACTGGGCCGTCCCAATTAACTGGCAGGCTTCATCTGGAGTGGCATTGACAGACACCCTAGTCTTGGATAGAGCCTCTTCCAGCTTCAGTTTGTGGGGATAAGATGATGTAAGCAACGACCACAGGGATATGTCGGCTCGAGTCCTCTTTAGCTATGTCAAGATTGGGTCCTCCTGGACTACTTCCTCTCCAGCTAACCTGTAAGGATCTCGAGAAGCTTGGGGATTTGAAACTGCAATTCCCTTGCCCTTTTCTGATGATTCAGCACTATCTGTTCCCATCATTCTGCCCTACCATGTTAGCAAATTAACTTCCTGATTGTCTTCAACCACAAAACTTCTGTTGGCTTCTTTAAGTTCAGCCAGTGAGAGCGAAGCTGAGTGAGTGCTGTATGGCCAAGCTGCTTGTCTTATCTCATTTATTGACAATGGTGTCTCCAAACTAGATGCTATTTTGAGCTCTTCCAAAGAGAGTGGGACTCTTTTAGAACCACAGAAGAGATGGAGTTGATAACCAAATGCTCCTCGTATTCATCATAATCAACATAATTATTTAAATCATGTAAATCATCGAGATACAAAATGTAGCAGAAATTGTCTTTCATTTCATCAGAACAACGGGTTACATCAACAACGACTTCCTTACAATTATTACTGGCATTGCCACTTACAGACTCATCGAATTCTATCACATTCACAAAGTAATCCTGACCAAAATCAATTAGATTCACATTGTTGCCTGGTAGAGGGTTCTTGATGATGTTGGGATGGGGAGACTTCTCAATCTTCTTCTCGTCAACTAGGCCCTGGATGATTTTCTTGAGCGTGACGCAGGTGTTGGTAGTATGCCCGGGGTATTGATGGAATCTGCAGTATTTACTCGCATCGAGGTTGGGGTTAGGGTGGAGAGAACTTTAGTTGTACAAGGGCTTGATCATCCCGGTTCTAAGCAAACCATTGAAGACTTCTTCTGTGGACATACCCAAATCGTCAAACCTCGGCTGCTGTCTAGGCTGGAATCTTCCACCATTTTGTCCATTGTTACTTCCCCCTTGCAGATTATTGACACTACTATCCTTGGCCACTTCCCTTCCTTTTGGCGCCATCGAAGAGACCGGGTTAGCCGCTCGATACCGGAATCCTCCGCTTCCACTGTTACCGCTAGCATTAGTTCTCGGAGTGAGGTTGAAAAGTCTGTTTTCGCTTCGGGCACCCATCCCAATCATTTCTCTTAAATCTGGGAACCATCCCTTTCCAATGGCTTCTCGTAACACGGGCTTCACACAGGACAGGAAAATATCCTTCTGGTCTTACAAGGGAATCGGTTCAGACAATTCGTTGAATTTGGCGTTCCATCTTTTGTAAAATTCTGTTATTGATTCATCACTTTTCTGAATAGTGCCCACTAAATCATCTCTGGTTGTACGCCACTCGAGATTGCCCTGGTGTTTCTCGAGAAATGTTTCAGTAATTTGGCTCCAAGTGGAGCGACCTTCTTGCTTTAGGGCTAGAAACCATGTAAGCGCCAGGCCTTTTAGGGTCAGATGGAAGTGAGAGGCCATGAACTCGGGTGTGCAACCCATTGCCCCCATCGTCATCACGTATGTATCAATATGGGTTTTAGGGCACGTTGTACCGTCAAATTGCATCTTGGGCATCTTAAATTTGTGGGGAAGGGGTGTCACTTGAGTTGGATCAACTACATTAAGGCCGCTGGAACCCACTGTCAACTTATCAATCAGTTGCTGCATTTTCTTTAACAAAGACATCACCTCCAGAGTCATTCCTGGGATCTGAGGAATAGAAGGAGCCATAGTAGAGGAAGGTACTGGAAGAGCAGATGGAAATTCTGGAGCAGGCCTGATAGGCAAGGCGGTCGGAGGAAGGCCGAAGGTACTGAGCACATTGATGTTGCTTTCTAACAAACTTACTAAACTAGGAACCCTATTCCCATACATGTCATACCCGTTGAACTTAACATTTGGCTGCTACCGACTAAACTGAGCTGATTGGTATCCAAACTTACCTTGGGCTAAAAATCCGGTGCTAACACAGGGAGCTGAGTACGGAGTAGAACCATATAAGTTCTGAGTGAGAGGAGAACATACCGCGGGTTGGTAAAAACTGCTTCGCAACTGACTCTGAGAATACTGCGAAAAACTGTCTTGACAAACTTCGCTGCTCGATAAGCGATATTGGTTGTTCTGCTGCTGCGGAGCTTGGAAAACACCTTGTTGATGACTGAATTGCCCATACTGATAACCATCATGATACATACTGACTTGAGGTTGAGAATAGCCTCCTCGAAACTGAAACCCATACTGATCTTGAGGCACTGAGACATTGGGAGCTGGAGAGGAGGTTAGGTCAAAGAAGTTCGATGGCTGACTACCACTTTTGCTGAATCCATGCTGAGCACCTTGGCTATGTATCTGAGAGATTGGGGGAGGAACCCTTCCTTGGGTATTCACGGCCACTTCCGGCGATGGCATTCGGTCAGGACGAGGAGCATAACTCACAGGAGGAGGCATGGCATGGTAATTGGGTTGAGGTGCAGAGTGATGAGTGGGTTGTATAGGGGAAGCAGATCCGATCCCATTGTTACTATCTTCGGTGATCTCTTCATAAGAACCATCCTCTCGGCGGAGCACCGCAATTCCCCTGGCTCGTATGGCCTCCACAAAGCGAGCGTGGGCCTCTTCTTCTCGAGCTTTGGCATTCTGAGCAAGCAATTGAGATTCACGCTCCCTAGCTAGAGCAGCTTCCAGGGTGGCTCTCATTTCTTCCATGGACATGTCATTCAAACCTGGCTGACCCATTGAGGCAGAACTCCCAACCGATTGAGCAGAGAAAACATCACCATTTCCTGCCATTTCTGATTCTGAATTAACTGAAACCCCAGAAACTTCTTGAACCTCCTCGACAACACGGACTTAACGGGCTCCCGAAACAAAGGAACGGATCCAACTCGCCGTAACTACAGGGGTAGATATATGGATTGATAAGGTGGTGAAGGAAAGAGACTTTGAGAGAGTACGGGAGAGGGAAAGGATAGGACAGACTTGAGCAAACATCTTATTTATGTTCAAATATAAATCGGTATCTTTTAAATCCTAAATAAGGTTGGGAAAGGATAAGCCTTTATTTACGCAAACTAGACCTCGGGGGAAACCTAAGGATGCAACATTCAAATTACACCAAATGTTTTGCATAGAACTAAATAATAGGCAATAACGCCTAAAACAAGATGTAAGCACAAAGTGAGATGGACGAGTGATCCAAATTTTTGGGGAAATTGGGGCAGCATAACGGGTATTCTTGAAGAATTTCAAAGAAAAATCCGGCATGACCTCTCGTCGGTGCACGGTGACAATGCGGCATGATCCCTCGTTAGAACATATCACGAGGGTGACATGTACCCACGTGAAACCATGTTGCATTGGCAACATGCCCACAAGTGCAAGGTTTTGGGAATGGTGTATATGTCCGATTATAAATTTTGAAACAACTCATTTTAGTGTAATTTTGAAATGTTTTATCCAAAAACCAACCATGGGTAAGCTTTAAAGTGTGGCGCCACCTATGATGCGCTAGGGGGATAGGTTTGATATTAGGCTCTCAAGCATAGGCGACATACATCACCGTCCGCGATGCCGTCAATAGCACCCGAGGGTTCTAAATCTATGTGACTTAGTGTGAGGGTGGCTATGTTCTTTTATTTATGAAAAATAAATTTTTAAACCATTTTTTTATTTTCTTTTATTTGAAAAAGAAAAAAAAAATGAGAAAAACACACGCACACTAAACAAGTCACAATAATCAACTGCACTTGATCAAAGGGACTGGCCTTCGCCAGCACCTGGAAAACTGCTCAGTGGCCAGTCCTGTCTTGTGACACAGGACAGAGCAGTCCAAGCCTGTCGCACGACTTGGCTAGCCACTGAACCAGAACCTGAAACAGCACACCAGCCCCTGCCTACTCATGGCATTGAACAAACATACAGCCCCAGAACACAGCAACAAAGCACAACAATCATAACAACAAAGAAGCACACAATGGTACACAAGCCTCGCAATCCCATAAAATGCATGTAACACACAAAGTCATTGATGATGCACACAACATGAACATATTAGATGTTTAGATGAATGAAAGCTTGACCCTCTTAATTTTGAAAAACAGGTTTTCAAAAGGTGTCCCCAGCAGAGTCACCACTGAATGTGCGCTCGCCGAAATTTGGAAAAAATGATTTTTGGAGTCGCCACGCCATGTTTTAAGGTACACTTTGAAAAGCCTTTGGAAAGAGAGAAAAGGGTTCGGGGGTCAAGTTACGTGTTGGGAAGAACCGAGAGTTCACCCAATACGCCTCGTCCGTAGACGAGTCTTTCGAAATAAACATCCAAAATCATTCATAGTGTGTGCAAACAACAATGACAAACAAGTGTGGTAAAATGAATTTTATTGATTGAATGAGATTATTACAACTTGTGAACCATTTAACAAGGAAGGTCACATCCCTATTACAGATTTCAAAATAGATTACAACTGAAGAGGACCTCTGCAAACAGATAAGATGTGTCGCGTGACACAGAACGTGCCTTGCCCGATGTGTCGCGTGACACAGGATCCAACCAGGCAAGTTGTGTCGCATGATACAGGTTGCCCATCTGCAGAGATCTGACAATTTGAAAACAGAAGAAACAGAAACCAATACAGATCCAATTATACGATCAATTCAGCTTCGAAAATGAACAATTCAACAATAATTCAACCAAGGGGGTGTGGATATGGGAAGATCCACACTCCCTTGGGAATCAAACAACAATTCCAACAAATATCAACTCATGAGCATGCAATTATACTAAACAAAACGATTAAATAGAGAGATTGCGATTGGATTTCAGTAAGCAAGACATATGGAGTCAAATTAGTGAATCAAATGAGAATATGATGATTGAATTATGCAAATGACAATATAAGATAGAGAAGTAAGGAATTGGTGTCTTACCCTTGAAGATTCCACGAATCCTATACCAAGTCTGGTATAGGACCCTTCAATAAGCAGCTTCTGAGACTTGGCCAAGCTGAGGAGGAGTGATGGATGATGGATCTAGATGGTAGTATGTGACTTATGTTGGATTGGAGGAAGATTGGAGGGATTTTGGGTACGAGAGAGAGAGAGGTGTATGTTTGCAGTGTGTGTGTTAAGTTTGCAATTTGGCAGAGTAACAGTATGCAAAAGAGGGATCCAAATACGAGAGGGGTAGAGTCTTATTTATAGGCTACTGATGATGGTCAAGGTATGTCGTACGACCTCCTGCTTCCATTTTCCATGGCTCGAGAGGTCGCACGACTGAGCACGCCTATAACCGTTTCTGGCGCCAAAACCTTGTTCTGTAACATTCCAAGTTAATTCCCAAAAGGTCCAAACTGATTTATTCCTTGTAGGTCCTTTTGCATGAGAAAAGTACTTAAAAGTACTTTCTTCGCAAGAAACTTATGGAATGTTTCCGAAAGTCTCGGGATGGACCGGGAATTTACCAAAACGCCCCTTAGTGCAATTTTATCACATTAAAATGCACCTACAAAGGGTCGCGAATTGGATTGGCATACTCACAACAGCGTAGATGGATGGAGCTTCTAAAGGATTATGATTGTACCATTTCCTATCATCCGGGCAAGGCAAATGTGGTTGTTGATGCTATTAGCCGGAAGTCATATGTAGCTTCAATGATTGTCCGAGAATGGAAGATGTTCGAAGATGCACTAGATTAGTGTCCCCGTGTGTCGAGACATGGAGCTTTATTTGCAAATATTAGTGCATTGTCAACTTTAATTCGGCAGATAAAGGACGTGCAGAAGGATGATCCCGAGTTAAAGAAAATAATGGATAAAACTAAGGATGGAAAATTTAAGGATTTCTTTCTTAGTTCCGATAGTGTATTGACTTATAGTGGTCGATTATGTGTACCTAATATTGATGGAGTTAAACGCCAAGTTCTTGATGAGGGTCACAAGTCTAGGTATACCATTCATCCCGAGAGTACAAAGATGTATCAGAACTTGAAGCAACATTTCTGGTGGAACAATATGAAGCGAGAAATAGCAGATTATGTATCAAGGTGCCTGAATTGTGAGCAAGTTATAGCCGAACACCAAAGACCCGCAGGTTTGCTTCAACCTTTAGAGATTCCGGAGTGGAAATGGGAACATATCCCGATGGATTTTGTAATAGGATTGCCTCGTACTTATAGAAAGCATGATGCAGTTTGGGTAATCGTGGATAGATTAACAAAGTCCACTCATCTCTTACCTATTGATATTGGCTATTTGATGGAGAAGCTTGCAAACTTGTATATTCACGAGATTCTGAGATTGCATGGGGTTCCTGTTAGTATTGTGTCAGATCGTGATCCCAGATTCACTTCTAGATTTTGGTAGGCGTTACAAAAAGATTTAGGCACAGATTTGAGATTTAGCACGGTATTTCATCCTCAAATTGACAGCCAATTCGAAAAACAATTCAAATTCTTGAAGATATGCTACGGGCTTGTTCAGTTGACTTCTCAAATTCTTGGGATATTCATTTACCACTTGTTGAGTTTGCTTACAATAACAGTTATCAGTCGAGTATTGAGATGGCTCCTTACGAAGCTTTGTATGGAAGGAAGTGTAGATCTCCTATTTTTTGGGATGAAATCGGGGAAGCCAAACTTTGGGTTATTGATATGGTTCAGGATTCAGTTGAAAAATTCAAGCTTATACGAAATCAATTGAAAATGGCCCAAAGTAGACAAAAGAGCTATGCCGATCATAGGAGGCGAGAGCTTGAGTTCCATATAGGAGACTTTGTATTTTTTAGAGTTTCGCCAAAAGTAGGAATTAGAAGGTACGACAAGAGGGGTAAACTCGCTTCAAGGTATGTTGGACCTTTCGAAATTTTGGAAAGAGTCAGAAATCTTGCTTACCGTTTTGCGTTGCAACCTTCTCTTGGTAAGATGCATAATGTGTTTCATGTCTCCATGCTTCGTAAATATTTATATGACCCATCTCCCGTGTTACCGAGGGTACCGGAAGATATTGAGTCGGATATGTCGTATGTGGAGCAACCAATTCAAGTAATTGATACTAAATTTCAAGAGTTAAGGAACAAGAGAATTCCACTTGTTAGGGTCATACGGAGGAACCATAATGTCGAAGAGTCGACTTGGGAACTTCGGGAAGAGATGGAGTGAAAGTATCCGTGGTTGTTTAATCTTCTCGGTAAGTAAATTAAAAAATGGGGATGAATTTTCTTTAAGGGGGAGTGATTGTAACGACCCTAAAACTAGGCATTATTTTAATCACATGTTGAACACGTGTATGTTGCTTGTGTTGCATATCATTTCACGCATTTCTTTATATTTGTGATTATTTTGTATTAGTTTTAATAGTTTTTAATAACTTATTTGGCATTTTTAACTATGTTTATAAATTAAATTGAATTATTTAATGACTAATTGAAACTAATAGGAGTTGTGTAGTTGAATTAGTAATTGTTGAAATTTAACTAAAAACCTATAAAACTAATGAGGTGTTGAAGTGTAAAAGATAAAACTTAGGAAATTTAATTGTAGCAACTAAATTCTTAGAAGAGCTTAATTGAAAATTCTTTCAATATATATCCTCCTTCCTTCAAGGTGAAGCTTCCTAAATGAATCAGACCAAAAATGGTACCCTCCTCTGTCCCTTCTTAGCTCAATTTAGTTTCATTCAAAAATTCAACATAAATCCAATACTTGTCCGTTCTTCAATCCGACTACGTCAGAATGTTCTGGAAGCAGAGTAGATCATTTACATCCGCTTATATTTTGAACTATTTCGTTTTATTTCGAGAGGCAAGTTATTATTTCCTTCTTTTAATTCTTGCTCATTTGATGTTTAAAGTTAAAATTGATGAAGTATAATTGTTGCATGTAGCAATTGATCATTTTCCTTGAGGTTGGAATGGATGGAAGTTGATTTGGATGAGTTATAATGAAGTGTTCGCAGTGATGCTAACTAAAGGTGAAATGATAGGGTTAAAAATGAAAGTTGTCAAGTATTGCTAAATTGTCCAAACATCGGATGTGATTTTCTGCAGAGGGCACGACTCGTGCTTGAGGTCACGAGTCGTTCCCATCACAGCCAGACTTGATACGAGTCATGCACATAATTGCACTCGTGCTGAATCATGGCACGAGTCGTGCTGTCTGGCACGAGTCGTGGCCTGCCCTGTTTTCTGCTGTGTTGAACTGAAGAAGCTGCATCAAGTTTAAAAAATTATTACTAAATACCTAATACATCTTTTAACTCAATTGAATACTATAATCAAAGTTTAATATATGGACTATAAAATGATGTCTTAACATCTCCATTAGGATGTTGGGATGGTTGTTTAATACTTGGTTAAAATGGGTGGAACACTTGATTGTCTTGAAACTCAAATTTTTCTAAAAATTATATTATTGAAAAAATACCATTGAAATGTTATATTGAGTGTATAGATCTTATGTGTTACACAATATTGACTTGTATGACATCGTAAATGGTGTGTTTGATAGGGTTCCCTACTTTGGAATCCTAATCTAAAATGAATGATTTCACGGATTCATAGTCGTTGTGCTATTTATGAGTAGTACATGTTTATCATCTGATTATGATGTATTTGGTATGGTTCCCTACTTTGGAATCATATATTGGTTGTTTAAGCAAGTAATTATTATTGTGCTATTATTTAAAGTCCAGCTGGTACTTTATTGTTACATCGGGCAATGGTATGAGATTATAATGGCACTCGAGCCAAAATCATTATAATACCATTCACTGGTTTCCCATTTTTACCCCTTTCCATTGACCATGGTTGGGTTTTGGGCTAGCTCCCTTTGAGTGAGTATTCTAGCTACAAGTTTTGGATATGACTTGGTGTCATTTTCCCTTGTTGTTGATGATGATGTTGTTTGGTTCCGCAACCTCTTCTTCAGTTTTGGTGTATTAGATGATTAAGTTTATATATGTTTATATGTTGTAGTTTCTCACATCATATTGTTGCATTCATAATAGCTTACTGAGATTTATCTCACCCCTTCCTTTATTGTTTTTCCTTAGATAAGGGCGAGCCAGGGGCTAGGTCATATTGAGCACGGGGACGACATCGAGTTGGGTATGTAACTGTGGGAAGGTATTTTGTATTGGTTTGCATTATGTAAATGTATAACCAATGGGGTAGTATACCCGAGACCTAAATATTATGTCACCATTTAGGTACTTTTTTAGTGATTGTAAATATTGTAAGTTTTTGGAACTATGTTCCATGATTTGTAAATGTGGTGTTTATTTAAGCAATATGTTGTTACTTCCAATGGTATATAAGAAAGTTTTTAAGTTTAAATAGGTTTTTGTATATCAAATAATTAAGAAAGGACATTTCAAAAGTGAGAAGAGAATTTAGACGTCTTCCGAGCGTGTCCCGGACGTGGGGCCAAGTAGGACCACGAATCGGGGCGCGTCACCGCACCTCTAAATTTACCAACTCAAACTGAACCACAAACTTTACCCATCCAAACCGCACCCCTAACTATTCCAACTCCAACTTTCCCATTCTAACACTTGTTACCCAACCTCAACCTCATTCTATTCCTATCACCCACATATTCCAAAACCTCACTGCCCAACCCCTGCCCAAATCGCACCCATAACCCAAACCTCACTATTACTCTCAATCCCACCCCAAACCTCCCATACTCAACCTCCACCTTTATTCTCAAACATTCCTTCCTCTTCAATCCCTCCATCTGATTACTCCCAACTCCTTACTGCATTTCATGTCATTCAGGGCCAGCTTCATACTAATCAGGGTCATATGATCAAGCTGGCTGCTGCAAACTGCACTCTCCAGGAGCAGGTCCACTATCAAACCTTAGAATTGGCCAATTTAAAGGTTCTTTTGATGATGCCATTAAGGGGGAGAGAGATATAGCAAAGACAGTCAAAGATGCAGCTGAAGCATGCTTTGGAGACTTCAGACAAGACATGGACACTGGAGTTCTTCAAGCTCTAGGTGATGCGGCTTCCAAAACACAACCTAAGGATATACTAGATGATCTCACAGAAGTTTTCTGCGATATAATTGACACAATCCTTGTGAGATTTAAAGCTGAATTGACTGAAGAAATAGAAACTCTACACCACATCAAAAATCTAGCATGAGGTCAGTATTGGATTCTATGCAAGCCAACATTTAGAATGATACTGAGGTTATTAGGGAAGATTTAAATATGAAACTTGATCTTGTTGGAGATTGTTTAACTGCAAGGTTGACCAGTTTGACTGAATAAGTAAGAGATAGGCTTGAAGCCATGAATGAAGGAATCAAGGATAAACTCAGCTACAAATTTAAAGAAATGGAAAATAACATCAAAGGGAATTTAGCTGAGTTAGAGCCCATCTTACAGTCATCTCAAACCGCGTCCCAAACTACAATCCAAGATTCCATCCATATATTTAACAACACCTTAAATGCCTCCATTCATTTGCAGCTAAATGGAATTTTGGATGAGGTCAAAGTAAATCTAGATGAGAATACCTTTAAGGTAGTTTAGCTCAAGGAATAGCTGAAGCCAATACAAGAGCGATTGAAGCCAATAATGCTAGAGTGATCACAGTGGTTAATGCTTTAATGGGAGTGAAAGCTGCTCAAGGGAGAACTCAAGAAGAAGTTAGAAGACTTAGAAGAACCTTGAGAGTGAAAAATTCGGCCTTCAATTTTTCAAGAGCCCCTATTATAGATGAGGTTTTAAATGGACCTTCTGCTCAAAATTATGTTGATTTAGATGTTCAACAGGTTGTTCCACTCCAACCTCCGCATTAAAACTGCACTGTAATTTTGCTTCTTTTGTTTTTGTTTTATGTTCTATTATTTTCATTCCTACCTGTAACTGTAAATCACTTGTTTGTAATACAATGAATGCATTGTTTTAAACCTCATGCATATATACTTAAATTTAAAACACATATTTGTGTTTAATGTATAAACATTCAGTTTAAACCACATACTTAAACCTAAACTCATATTTTTTATGTATGCACTGAATGCATTTCTATACTTTCAATTTGTAAGTTTTATATCTTTCAATAGTATAGAAATCTAAAATGTAGGCTAGTGTGTACATTGACTTGGTATATGATTTACCATGTTAATTATTATGGACATGTTTTTACCAAGTACAATGTTTGTCTTTGCAATAGTAGGTAATGGCATCAATCAAATAGGCAGAGATTGTTGGTTATTCATACTTTAACCCTCCTTGATTTATCTTTAATTTGATTGATACCATAACCTCATCTATATTTTCTGGACTTTAGGCCCATATGTAATGAAGCTTAGACTTCAATTTTTAGTATAAGTCCAATTTATAAAATAGGATTATTTAAACATGAAGACTGGCAATTGAATTGGACATGAGGTTTCAAATCAAGAGGCTTTAAAGACATGTAAAAATGCAGTGCTAGTGCAACCTCATATATGACACCGTACTAATAAAACCGCTTGTGCAAACTTCAACATGAAACCCCACTCAGCAGACCGCATCTCTCAAACCTCATCCAATGATTGAAGACTTGAGGATTTGGACTACTTTTGATTGATTGATCCACGTCAGTAACGTTAAGTAAACTGCAAGTTCAATCAACGTGTCTAACGATTACTTAGAGTTTAAAAGAATTTTGAAAAGTTGACAGATGTCATTCATGCCAGAATGTCAGGTGAGGTCCATACAACCTTATCAACAACTTCTGAACAAAAGGACAAAAGTGGACATGTGGACCAATCAGACCACACCAGCACTGTACTTGCTACAGCTGTTATAAATGTCTACTTTTTGGTGCAGGGGTATAACTACCCCCAAACTTCATCATTTAAAAATTGCTTGAAAATATTCATTAAAGAGAGTCCTTTGAAAATTTGAAGATATTTCCAGGATTTCATAATCCTTTGAATCTTCATCTTCAACCTTCATACCTTCAATAACAAATTTCCATGCCCAGAAATTCAAGCCTTTGTAACACATCAGATTTATTGTGCTCTAAAAAGAGTCTTGAATCTTAATAATCTGACACACATCACACTTGATTAATCACATAGATTAAATTATTTGAGATATACTGGTTATAGTCTAGGATTTGCAACATTTTTAGATTTAAATTTGAGTTTGATTTTTGTAATCTTGTAATCTCTCTCATCATCTAATACAAATCTAGTAGTTAGAAAACCAAGGCTAACCATCTTGGTAGTGGACGTAGATCATTTACGATTGAACCACTCAAAATATTGTGTTCTTTAATTTCTGCATTTTCTTTACTGTTTATCATTCAAACTAATTTGTCTTATCTGTTTGAACTTAATAGGTTTCCTAGATTTGTGAATTGTGTTTAAAGTTAATCATTGTCAAACCTTACTGTACTGTTTCCTAAACCTCACTGTCAAACCTCACTCTATTACTAAAAAATTCTACTGTGCATTTTATAAACCTCACTTGCAGTTTTGATGCACTACAAAAGTGGTTTTGTAAGAAAGAGGTTTGTTTTTCAAAAAGGGTCGAAAAATTTGTAACAGCTATTTACCCCCCCCCCTCTAGCTATTTTTCACCCTTGTTGCCTCCTTTGGGACCAACACATTCGGACTTGGTGATACCCTGAGTAGGTATCCATAATGCTTAAGGTACTGTTGCCTGAGATTTAGTGACAAGGCAATTGATTCTGGGGAGGGGGTAGCAATCCTTGGGGCAAGCTTTATTGAGGTCAGTGAAATCAACGCGCAGTCTCCATTTGTCATTCAGCTTCTTAACTAGTACCACGTTCACTAGCCATGTATGATATCTGACTTCCTGTATAATTCCATCTTAGAGGAGCTTGTATATTTCTTTTTTTGTGACTACAACCTTCTCGGTCTTAAATGTTCTTTGTTTTGTTGCACGAGCCTTGAGCTGGAGTCAATTTTAAACTCGTGGACATCCATGTCTTCCTTTATTCTCATGTCTTCCACTTGCCAGGCGAACATATCTGAGCTATCCTTCAGAAGCTCAATCAATTTCCTTCGTTCCTCCTCTGATAACTGGGATTCGATCCTGATTTTTTGTTTAGAGAATACTTCGTTGATTATTATCTCGTCTAGTTCGTCAAAGGCCTCAACTCAGGTCCATCACGCACCTGTAGGGTCTCCACCTCAATTTCTTCTTGTTTTTTCCTGTTCGGCTTCTCCTGCTCGATCACAACTTCCGTCGTTCATGATTGTGTTTATGTTGGAGTCGTTCCATGTCTTGAACGACTTGGATATGGTGATGTTTGTGTCTGGTGTATCGATGTCTAACTTCCTTTGCGTCTTCATTTGCTTCATGACATATTCTATGAACTTCTTTCCCCGGCCTTTAACGCACCCAATCCCAGCCGGTGTACAAAAATTCACTCACTGTTGAGGTAGGGAGGCGACCATGCCAAACTTGACCTGACTGGGATTCCCCAAAATGGCGTGGTAGTCACTTTCACATCTATGACCATAAAGTTTGCCTTGTGCTTTGCTCGGTAAGGGTCCTTTTCAAGCTCAACTATCATCTCTATCGTTCCATTCACTGTCACATTGTGGTTTGTGAATCCCTCCAGCTTCCCTGCGTAAGGGGTAAGCATAGTGTCTAGCAAGTCCATTTATTTGAACTTCTTGTAATAGAGGATGTCTATGCACGCCCCGGTATCAATGAGGATCCTCCTCGCCTTACAGTTATCGATCCATTCTTTCATGACCAAGGGCTGCTCGGGAGCAACTTGGCTAGGCAAGCTCATTTGTGGAAAAGGATATTGTCTCCTCGCTTTCAGTATTCCACAATGGGACGGTGGACAAGTTCATGAGGCAAAAATTTTGGTTCTTCAATGACCTCATCAATGGAATTTCATCTTGAATCACAGGTCTTTCCTCGTAGCTCGCTGTGGTCTCCTCGCATCAGGGTCGTGCTCCTCATCTATGTCTCTCTTCCTGTTATCTCGTTCACTAATATGTTTGTGATTTTCATACCTCATAGCTCGTTGTGGTCTCCCCTTGGTTTACCTTTTGTTAGATAACCTTCTTCAACACCAAACAATTTTCCATCGAATGGCCGGAATCCTTGTAGTAGGCAAAAATTTTTCCTCTTCGTTCCCTAGACTCTACTTTCTTGCGAGGTAGTGGTTGTGGGACTTCAAGGTCCACCAAGTTCATGATTTCCTCTCTCAGCTTGGTCAACGGAGTGTGTTCGTCGTCGAATATAATGTTCCTTCTAGGTGGTCGTTCTTCCCTGGCATACTCTCTTTGTCCTCCTGTGGGGGGCTTCAAGAACTTGCTCACGGAATTCTGTCCCTCGAACTCTGTTCTTCCCTGGTCGTGAGCTATTGCTCTCTCTTCTATGATCATCCTTGATAGATGTGGTTTTAGCCATCCAAAAGATATGTTTCCTAGCTTATTTGGTGCTCAAAACCTTGGGAATTTAATGTGTTTTGTTAGTGTTTTGAAAGTACAGGGGTTGAAGTTCAATTAGGCAGAAAATGGAGGATATATGCTTGTTTTGAAATTTCAGGGGCCAAATTGAAAATTGGGAAAAGAAGGGACCAAAGAGAAATTAGATGAAAACAAGGAGAAAATTGGTTAAATGTAGTTCAGGGCTAAAGTGCAATTATAAGGAAGTTTAAGGGCTATAGCAGCATGGATGGCCATGGCATGAGCATTTAGCAGCAGGTGGCCGCTCAAAACTAGGAAGTGGCCGGCCAAGAGGAGGCTTGGACGCACAAAAGAGGTCGTGGCCGAGTTATGGCCGCACCAGAAGGGCCAAAGGCCAAGCAATCAAGCCATGTGGCAAAGCGATCGTGCCATGCACTAGGGCGGCAGCGCCATTTGGCCAGAAGAATGGGGTGACCACGCGTCCAAGGCTGTAGTGGCCGCGCCTATGGCCGGCCAAGCATCAGCGATGGAAATCTGTGATGGAATTGGTCCGTCACAGAATTGTAAGGCAGTTTTCAATAGAATTTGAGACATAATTTGCGACGAATTTCGACAGAATCCTACTTTAACTAGGAAATTGACCTATTTTTACTGTAAATCAGGAATGCCTCCTCCCGCCTACTATATAAAGTAACACTAGAATATGTGTTTGGATCCACTCTCTATCTCACCTAATCTCTTAATCTCTCTTCTTCTTTTGTACATATTAGATTAAGGTTTGTTATTTATTTTGAAGATTAAAGAACAATGTTTATTTAGTTTAATGGTCTTTGAATGCTAAATTTATTTTGATTCGTGAATTGAGTTATGTAACAATTGGATCTTTATACTAGGGTTTTAAGTATTCCTATATCTTTCTCATACTTGTTCTCTCAACATTCTTCAATATTATTCTTTGACTTCAATTATATGATTAAGATACTTTTGCCTATTGAATTTATTTGGATACAAATCATTTCACTCACATGTATGATTTATACATTTACCATTGTTGAGAAGAATAGATTTAATTGAGGAATTCACGAAAATCAATGAATCTAGGTTCTTATGTTCTTGTGTTTTTAATTGAATCTCTTGAATGTTTTTATTGAATTCACGGAATATATAAACAAGATAGAGATATTAGGGTTTTAATTTTCTTTTCAACTTCACGGAAGATATTAACATGTTTACTCTAGATATTTGTGAATGAATCCAAGAATGAGATTGAATTCTTTTTACATGATTTAATAATCATAAAGTGATAATTGTTATGATACTCAATCCATGAATCCCTTGTTCTCTTGATTTTTTTAATTGTTATTTCATGCTTTATTAGATTAATAATCAAACAATTTTAAAAACTCATTGGTTACTTTTACACTAATAAAATATACTTGTTCTACTTTATTCCTTGAGGATTAATAAATTGATAAACTAGTGCACTTGCTAAGTAATTTTAATAAGAGGGAGATTTCCTCCATCATGTTTTTGGCGGCGTTGCAAGGGACTTGTATTGCGAACAAGTTAATTTTGTTAGTGTATTGTTAATAGTTTTCTTTTATTAGTTTCTTTTTAGTGTAAATAATTTTTTTGTATTTTTTCTTTTTCGTTCTATTTCTAGTTGTTTAAAATTTAAAGGTAATGCATGAATCAAATTCTAATGAGAATTTGGTCGGGCAAGTTAAACAATTAATTGCTATGTCAATGCGAAAAGTGTTTCACTTAGTGCCAATATAATATAAGATGCATGTTCCTGTTGTGGATTATACTCTCATGCTACTAATGATTGTCCGTCGAGGACATATTTTCATGAGTATTGTCCACATGTACAAGAAATGAGTTCGTTCCACCCATGGCAACTACAATATGATTATTCCCCCAATTGTTATACACAAGGGAGGGAAAACCACTCAAACCGGGCATGGAACAATCTTAAGCCACATTATTATGATCCATCACAACCTAATAAGAAATCATGGGAAAAGGCTCTAACAAGTTTAAAGGAGGAAAATAATAAAAAACAGCAATTAGGTGCATCTATAGGTAGGTTGGAAGCACAAGTTAATAAAATAGTAGAGGCATTAGGAGGTTGTGAGCGAGATACTAGTTTTATCCAACTTGAACATTATGAATGGGAGGATGCTTCCATTAGTGACGAGCTACCGATTCTCTCTCCGTCTCCTGCTAGTTATATTGTGGTTGTTTATGAAGATGTTGATTTTAAAAAAGATGGGGTGGAACAGAAATTAAAATATGATGAGGGCCTTAATGTTATTAGGTTGGGCCCGACCAAATTGACGAACAATGCCTCAATGAAGACCCTCTCCATCCCATTGAATGAGTGAAAATCTCCTTCATTCTTGTAGCTCCATCTATTTTTGAGGGTGAATAAAGTGGCGAATGTTTGGAAGAGAAGAAGCCCAAATAGTTGAAACGTCAAAAATGTCCTTGGGTACTAAATGATCTCAAAGCTCGAGTAATATATATGGGGCATAATTTGAAAATAAGGACCCGCGAAACCATGAAGTGGGCAAAAGGATGAAAAGTAAAGTCCAAACGTGGGCAACAGTCTGGATAACCACCTTAACCAAATGCGCTTATTGGGAGACAACCCAAGTAGGTACATTTTATTGCTTTTTTTTTTTTTTTGTAGTGTCATATCATCCTTTGAACCCAAGTCATGTTTTAGTTCTCTTTGCTATAAGTACATAGCATGTTTTCAGTTTGGGGATAGATGTATCTCCGAATTTGTGGGTTTTATAGGGGAGTTTATATAGTGTCACCCTAAAAAAATAGAAAAATTTTAAATTTTATTTTTTTCATATTTTGGATTGTTGGCTAAAGTCGATGATGATTTGAGAGTGCTTTAATTTTAAAATCATGAGTGTTATTATCAATATGAGCATATAATTGCATTGAAGCATGTAAAGTATGATTACTCCACCTTTCACTTCCATATTTATTTTCCTGATCATTGTTACCAATTTAGGAGACCTTTATAGGATCATTTTGCATTCTCACGGTCCATCGAACATGTTTGCATGACTGTTAATAACAAATCAATTAAGCTATTCGGGAAGTGATATTTGACTATTTCATTTGAACCCAATTTGTGAGCCTTTGACTTTCTCGTAACTAATAAAAATTTCCGCTATAACCCCTTTTGAGCTTGAAAAAAAATGGAATCTATCACAATGTGGGAGGTTATCTTAGACCACCATTCGCATTCTTTTTTACGCTTATTGTCCTACCCTTTTGACTTATACATTATTTTCTCACTTTTTCAATAAACTGAAACTAGGGAATTGTGGGTGATGCTTGGAAAATCAAGGGTGGAAAGTGGTCCTCAAAATAAAGAAAAGGGTTATGAGTGTATTGAAAAGAGGGAATTGAGCAAAATATTGAATGCATATTCTTCGTTATATATGCGCAAAGAAAAGAAAATAAATGAAGAAAAGAAAATTTTGAAAAGAAAAATCCTTGCCCTCTCTTATGTTGAATCAGAAAGTGGACAAAGAAAAGAAAGGTGATCAACCCCAAGGGTGAAGGTATGCAAAAATATAAGTTTGGGGGTTGAATCAATGGGTTGACATGGAACGGAATGATAAATTTAAAGTGAGAATGTATGATGAAGACTTACTAGTTTCACTGCTTGACTTCGTATTTCCTTATCTTCTTTTATAACCGTGAACCTAACATACGATTTTTGCAATACATTATAAGCTTTAAAGCCACATCTGATCCCTAAAGAGTAGTCGAGTTGACAAATTTGTTAAACATACATATGAGTGTCCTTGTGCAGAAATTTATCTTATTATCTTTGACTTAGAGCATGACACAAGTGACCCTGTAAAATATATTACTTTGTTGTCAATGATCTCACATATTTCATTCATCTTTCATTATATGGTGCAGGATTGTAAGTTAGATGCATCAATGTAAATATAATTTCATATTCATGATAATAGTTGTAGATTATGTGTGTTATAAAGATGTGATACTTGATGTGCCGACAACTTATTATATGAATTTAGCAATCCCAAAAATATTTTATTTGTTTTAATTAGTTAAGTTAGTTTTATTTTATTTTACTCGAGTACGAGTAAAAGATAAGTTTTAGGGTATTTGATGGATGTGATTTTACCCATCCAAAATATATGTTTTCTAGCTTATTTGGTGCTCAAAACCTTGTTTTTTGTAATTTAATATGTTTTGTTAGTGTTTTAAAAGTACAGGGATTAAAGTGCAATTAGGCAGAAAATGGAGGATATAAGCTTGTTTTGAAAGTACAGGGACCAAAGTGCAAAATTGGGAAAATAAGGGACCAAAGGGAAAATAGATGAAAACAAGGAGAAAAATTGGTTAAATGAAGTTCAGGGGCTAAAGTGCAGTAAGGAAGTTTAAGGGCTACAGCAACATGGTTGGCTAAGGCATGAGCATTTTGCAGCAGGTGGTCGCACAAAATTAGGAAGTGACCGTCCAGGAGGAGGCTTGGCCGCACAAAAGTGGTTGTGGCCGAGGCATGGCCGCACCAGAAGGGCCAAAGGCCGAGCGATCAAGCAAAGTGGCCGAGCGACTGCGCCATGCAGCAGGGCGTCCACGGAAGAAAGGGGCGATCGCACGGCCAAGGTTGAAGCGACCGCGCCCATGGCCGGCCAAGTATCAGCCATTGAAATCTGGGACGTAATTGGTCTTTCACATAATTAAAAGACAATTTTCAATAGAATTTGAGAAACAATTTGTGACGAATTTTGACAGAATCCTACTTTAACTAGAAAATTGACCTATTTTGGCTGTAAATCAGGAATCCCTCCTCCCTCCCACTATATAAAAGACCCCTATAATAGGTTTTTGGATTCGCTCTCTATCGCCCCAAATCTCTTAATCTCTCTTCTTCTCTTGTACATATTATATTAGGATTTTTTTTATTATTTTGAAGATTCAAAAATAAGGATTATTTATTTTAATGGTCTTTGAAGGCTAAATTTATTTTGATTCGTGGATTGAATTAAGTAACAATTGGATATTTATGCTAGGGTTTTAATTATTACTATCTCTTTCTCATTCTTCTTCTCTCATCATTTTTTAATATTATATATTGACCATTGTTGAGAAGATTAGATTTAATTGAGAAATTCACGAAAATCAATGAATCAAGATTTTTATGTTCTTGTGTTCTTAATTGAATCTCTTGAATTTTTACATTGACTATACGGAATATATAAACAAGATAGAGATATTAGGATTTTAAAGTTCTTATCAACTTCACGGAATATATTAATATATTAATTCTAGATGTTTGTGAATGAACCAAAAAATGAGATTGAATTCTTTTTACAAGATTTAAAAAGCATAAATTGATAATTGTTATGATTCTCAATGCATGAATTATTTATTCTCTTGATTTCTTTAATTGTTATTTCTTGATTTATTAGATTAATAATCAAACAATTTTAAAATCAAACAATTTTAAAAACCCATTGGTTACTTTTACACTAATAAAATATACATGTTCCACTTTAGTCACTCTTTATTCGACCCTTACAAGTAATCATATTACTCCATTGATAAACTAGTGTACTTACTAGATAATTTTAATGAGAGTGAGATTTCCTGCATCAATCATCTCTGGTAGATTCTCTACCTCGCTTGTCTTTCTTCTCGACTAACTCGATTGTGGCCACCTTGAACATCCGTTAGTATAAGTCTCATTTTGTGCCCATGGGGCGGAGGCTGAACTTGTATTGTAGTTGTGACAACCTCATCCGCGCTTGGAAACATACTCCTTTCATCTCATCGGTGATCCCCCCAATCTGGTCAGCTACCTTTCTGAACCTTATGTAAAAGTCCATTAATGACTCATTCTCCCCTTGTTTATTGATTGCCAGGTCAGTTGGTCATTTCTTGTGTGCTCCTTCCGTAGAGAAATTTTCAACAAATTTCTCTTGTAATTTATCGCAACTGTTAATGCTGCCTTCTACCAACGAGCGGAACCACCCTTGTGTTGTTCCGTTCAGAACACTAACAAAAGCCTTACAGATCATGTGCTCGGCGTCCGTAACCAATGCCATCGTAGCTTCGAAATTATGTAGGTGATCACGAGCATTCTGTGCCCCGTGTACTTCTCCAAATCGGGGGGCTTGAAGTCGAGCTAGGGGCAGATTCTAAATACATGCATCAAAAGGCGCCATAAGGTTTCCTATTTTGACTATCTTTGTTTTGTCGACCTCCATTTCTAACATCCTGTTTTAGAGGTTGGCTATGGCGGGATCGGTCATGGGTAGTTCTCAGCCATCATGCGAGCACTCTCTACTTCGGGAGTGTTGGGACTTCTTTCCATTACAAAGGGGTGGGGGTTGCCTGTTCTAGGTCGGGGGCCTCCAGCTGGGGGTGGTAGATCATGTCTCCTCTGTTGCGAGTTCACCTCATTATCTCCTCATTTTGTTTCTTCCGTGACGCTATCTTGGGAGGAGATATCTTGCGGGTAATCTCCATATTCAATGGGTTGGTCGTTAGGGATATAGAAAATAATAATACTTTGGAAAAGATCTCTTTTGTATTAATCATAAACTGGAGTATTTATACAAGCCATATACAACTATGTTTGGTAAGGAGATATCTACAAATACTGAGAAGATTACATTGAAAATATTTACACTAAGCTAAATATGTGAAGATAATTATGAGGAAGGATTTGGAGAAGATTTGAGGATCTGCAGATCACGATCTGCATAATCTGATGTCACGAGTCGTGCTGTGTGGGACGACTCGTGCCCATTGCTGTGCCCACTGATTCTGGCGTCCCTGCTATGTGGAATACTTGGCTTGGAATGGGACGACTCGTCCCCATATGCTGAGGTGCCAATGTCTGTAGCTTTTGTGTCCTTAATACGATCCCGCAAGATGGACGATCTGCGAAGAAGTCCAACCTTGGAAATAAGAGAGATAAACCGAGCACTAGGAAGTGGCTTTGTAAGAGCATCGGCAAGTTGATTCGATCCCGAAATGTGTTGAACTCTTAGATGCCCTTGTTGTATCTGCTCACGAACAAAATGAAAAGCAAGGGCAAGGTATTTCATCCTCGAGTGGAACACGGGGTTGGCTGAGTAATGTGTGGCACTGAGATTGTCACAGTAGATGACTGGTGTATGACGGAGAGTAACACTAAGCTCAGAGAGCAGATTTCATATCCATATTACCTCAGCAGATGCATCAGCAATAGCCCTAAACTCAGCTTCAGTGGAAGACCGAGCTAAGGCCTTTTGTTTCTTGGAGGACCAAGCAATAGGATTTCGGCCAATGTATATAATAAACCCCATGGTGGATATGTAGTCATCTTTATCGCCGGCCCAATCAGCATCACAGAATGAATGAAGGGTGAATGGAGAGTTGTGATAAAGCTGAATGCCAAGATCAAAGGTGCCATGAAGATAACGAAGTAAACGCTTGAGAGTAACCCAATGTTTGGATTGCGGATGTTGCATGAACTGAGCTAGTTTATTTATTAAGAAAGCAATATCAGGTCGTGTTATAGATAAGTATTGAAGGCTACCAACGATAGCCCGATACTTAGTGGGATCACCGATAGCGGTGATAGGCTAATGTGAGAGAGTGGGATATGTGACCATGGGTGTGATGGCGGGTTTCGAGTGGGACATATCATAACGACTGAGGAGATCGGAGATATATTTAGACTGAGAAAGTAGAAGACCATTAGAATTTGGTGTGACTTCAACACCTAAGAAATAAGAAAGTGGACCGAGATCCTTGAGAGAGAAACGAGAAGAAAGATGAGAAATAAAGGTGGAGAGAAAGGAGGGTGAGGGGCCAGTGATAATAATATCATCAACATAAACCAAGAGGAAGAGTGTTCGAGAGGATTGAGAGTAAATAAATAAGGAGGAATCAGCAATGGAGTTTCGAAAGCCATAAGACACAAGGAAGTTCTTGAGTTCAGTGTACCAAGCCCTGGGAGCCTGTTTAAGACCATATATAGCCTTATGAAGATGACACACATGAGATGGATGGGAGGAGTCAGTGAAACCAGGGGGTTGGGACATGAAGACAGTTTCATTGAGATTGCCTTGTAAGAAGGCGTTATTGATATCTAGTTGACAAATATTCCAACCATGAGAGAGAGCAAGAGATAAGAGAAGTCTGACCGTGACAGGCTTTACAACAGGGCTGAAGGTTTTCGAGTAATCAATGCCGGGGCGTTGATGAAAGCCCTTGGCAACAAGACGGGCCTTATATTTCTAGATTGTGTTGTCGGGATTATACTTAATCCGGAAGACCCATTTGCAGCCAACAATATTAGGAGCAGAGGTAGAAGGGACTAAAGACTATGTTTTGTTGTTGGTAAGAGCAGAGAATTCCTCACACATGGCAGCCTTCCAATGTGGGGAGGCAAGGGCTTGTTTTGTGGAGGAAGGTAGGCTGGTGGGGGTGGAAAGGGAAATGAGGTTAGCATATTTGGGGTTTGGCTTGGTTATATTGTTGGATAGGCGAGTGGTAATTGTACGGAGGGGAGGGGGAGGTGGGGGTGGTGGAGGGGAAGGAGAGGGTGAGGGCTGAGAGATATCAGACTCAATAGATTGAAGAGGAGAGGGAGAGTTGTTGGAATTAGCAATGGACTGGGAAGGCGAGGGAGCTGGTGTGAGGGTGGGGGCAGCGGAATAGGGTGCTGAGGAAGAAGTGGCAGGAACAGGTGGAGGGAATTGTGAGGGTTGTACAGGAAGGAGGATGGGTAGAGATAGGGAGCACCATTGGGTGGGAGTGACAGAGGGAGTGTTTGGACAGGAAGTTGCAAGGGAAGTATATGGGAAGGTATTATCGATGAATTTGACATGCCTAGAGGTATAGACTCGATTAGAAGTAGGGTCTAGACAATAGTATGCACTTTGGGTAGGTGAATACCCTACAAAGACGCATGAGATGGAGCGGGGAGCGAGCTTGTGAGGGGTGTAAGGGCGGAGCCAAGGTTAGCAAAGGCAGCCAAAAGAACGAAGTTTTGTGTAGTTGGGGTGTTTTCGAAACAGGCGAAAATAGGGTGAGTCATTGTGGAGGGTGGATGTAGGTAAGCGGTTGATTAGGTATGTGGCAGTAACAAAGGCATAAGTCCAAAATTTTAAGGGAAGGTTGGCATGGGTGAGAAGGGTAAGACCAGTTTCGACGATGTGACGGTGGCGACGCTCTGCATAACCATTGTGCTCTGGAGTGTGAGGAGGGGAGGTGAGATGGGAGATGCCATCTTCGGTGATAGTGTTTGTGAGTTTAAGGTATTCACCTCCGTTGTCAGAGAATAGTTGAAGGATGGGTTTGTTGAAGAATTTTTCAACAAGGGCTTTGAAACGAGTAAAAGTGGAAAAGGTGTCAGATTTGTTTTTGAGAGGATATAGCCAGATGTACTTGGTAAAATGATCGACAAATATCACATAGTATTTAAAGTTGTCGTGAGAGTGTATGGGAGACGTCCATACATCCGAGAAAACAATCTCAAGAGGTGCAGTGGAATTAAGAGAGGAGACATCAAAAGGTAATTTATGACTTTTATTAATATCGCATGAATTACAATGAGTAATTGAACTAGACTGAATTGAAAGAGAGAATTGTTTATTCAAAAAGGAAATAATAGGAGGAGCCGGGTGCCCTAAGCGATGATGCCAAGAATAAGTAGTAGCGGCTGTTCCAAGGAGAGCTTTTGGTGAAGAAGAGTGCCAAAGGTAGACACCACGATCATTTGTCCCGTGGAGAAGGATTTGATGTGTCGAGAGATCCTTCACAAAAAAGGAAGAGTGTGAAAATTCTACAAAGGCATTGTTATCTTTGCAAAATTGAGAAACAGATAATATATTACGCGAGATAAGAGGAACGTAGAGAACGTTAGTGAAGTGAAGTGTTTTGTGAGAGGAAGAGAGAGTAAAAGAACCTATATCTGAGATGGGGAGTGAGGAGCCATCGCCAATTATCACATCGTCACAACCATTATACGGATGGTGTAGGGAGAGATTAGTGAGGTCATTGGTGAGGTGATGCGTTGCACCACTGTCAAGAAGCCAAGAGGTTGGGTGGGTGTGGTGAGAAGTGGTGATGGTGTGTGCTTGGGGCTGGTTTGTAGGGTTGGGACGGGACTGCCTGGGGGTGTTGTTGGGAGATGGGAAAACCACAGTAGGATAGTCACGCTTGAAGCAATTACATTGGGAGATAACATGTCCTACAAACCTACAGTATTGACATTTACCTTTGAAAGGGTTTGAGGAAGGGGTATTGGGTGTGGGAAGGAGGGGTGGGGACGGGAAAGGGGAGTTAGGAGACGAGATGTTGGGTGGAGATGGAAAGTTGGTGTTGGTGCGATTGGTAAAGCGGCTGGAGTTGGGGCGATAGGAGGCAGCATGGGCGGAAGCAGGGAAAGTTGGAGAGGGGGCTTGTTGTTTCAAGGTGAGTTCATGATGTATGAGTTTTTCATGAAGAGATTCAAAGGAGATGGAAGTGTCGCGGGCTCGGACAGAATCAATGACTGGTTTGTAGGATTCATAGTCTAGGCCTTTTAGGGTTTTGGCAATGATATCTTCGGGGTCCATAGGTTTTCCTAGGATAGCTAATTTGTCGGTACAGTTTTTGATGGAGTGCATGTATTCGGCAATGGTTTGGGTGGTTTTGGTTAGGGAATCAAGATTGTCCTTAACTTGAAGGATATGTCCCCTAGATGGGTTAGCATAGGTGGTGCGAAGGAGAGTCCAAATTTCATTGGAGGTTTTGGCTTGGATAACAAGGGGTGAGACGGTGGAGTCTAATGTGCCTAGGAGAGCACCAAGGAGAAGGCGGTCTTGGCGACTCCAGGTAGTGAAAGCTGGGTTGTCAGTTTCTTGGTCATTGGCAGTGATTTTAGGGGGTGGTGAGGGGTGAGAGCCATCTACGAATTTTAGCAAGTCAAGGCCAAAGAGGATGGACTCTAGTTGGGCAGCCCAAGGAAGATAGGTCAGAGGTGTGAGAGTAATACAGTGGGAGAGGTTTACAAGAATGAGGGGAGAGTTTGGTTCGGCTGGGTTTGGAATGGTGGAGGATGGCATAGCCATTGGAGGGATGCGGTGGAGCTAGGGTTGAAGGATCCTAAAAGGAGAGAGAGGAAGGGTTGAGGATCACTGCTCTGATACCATATAGAAAATAATAATACTTTGGAAAAGATCTCTTTTGTATTAATCATAAACTGGAGTATTTATACAAGCCATATACAACTATGTTTGGTAAGGAGATATCTACAAATACTGAGAAGATTACATTGAAAATATTTACACTAAGCTAAACATGTGAAGATAATTATGAGGAAGGATTTGGAGAAGATTTGAGGATCTGCAGATCACGATCTGCATAATCTGATGTCACGAGTCGTGCTGTGTGGGACGACTCGTGCCCATTGATGTGCCCACTGATTCTGGCGTCCCTGCTATGTGGAATACTTGGCTTGGAATGGGACGACTCGTCCCCATATGCTGAGGTGCCAATGTCTGTAGATTTTGTGTCCTTAATAAGGGACTGGCTCCTGTTGCCCGATGGGGTGATTGGTTATTTTGTTACGTCCCAAAGGGTATTGATGTGGTGGTTGCTGTTGCTGAAGAGCAGCAATTTTCTGATGAGCTGCTTGGATTTGCAAGAGGATGTTCAGCTCTTGGGTGGACTCCTCCACGGCTCTCAGAGGGGGAGCGACAGCGTGTCCATTCTCACTAGGGACTTCTCTTCTCACTTCGCGAGCTCCTTGGCAACGACGACGTGTGGCCGCATTCGGGTCTGGCCCTTGGGCTGCATTGGCGTTACCTCCTTGACCTAGATCGGCAGCTTGGGCCCTGGTCATGACTCCAGCGCCGCTGGTAGGTGCTAATAGTGGCAAATTAGGGTTTTAGGGCTGCCCATTAGGTGTTCTATAGGGTTGGATGTCGCCGGCAACGGTAAGTACCCCAGGGCTGGTGCCGTTTCCTTAAGCATTGCATTGCTAGCTGAACCTATTTACGAAACCATGATTCTCGCTAGAAACTGGGAAATTGTAACTGGACTTTCAAGTCTTGAGGCTTAAATTGAAGCAAATTGATTGATTTCCTGGCAATTGAACCAAACTGAACGAGCTAAAATTGTAGTTGTGTCAATTCAGCCGTAATCAACGGATTAAATATCTGAATTTGTATCAATCAAGCCAGATAAAGAAGCAAAAAATCATATATTAAGTTGGGGCTTTACCGGCGAAGGCGCTATGGCGTTAGAGTAAATATTGGTTGAGAGAGAACTAAGAAAAGAAATAAGGAAAAAAGATTAGAGATTAGAGTATACCTGATTTTGGAGATGTCATCTCTTATTTATAGGTGATATGTGAATTAATTATCAAGAATGGGGATCTGAATTAGTGTTAGATTAGGAAAGTATATCTTGCCCAAGATTAGAGTGCCTTGTAGGTTGGAATCCTTGTTTGAATATGATTATCCGAACGTAATCCAGCTCAGCTTGAAGGGTTCCCTGCTCGGCTTGGGCCGAGTAACAAGGTCTAGATCATGTTGTTAGTAGTCCTTGTAAGTTGTGCTTGAGCTCGTTCAACACCGAGCTCACCCTTAAGCCATCCTTAACTGGCCATATAATTCCCCACGATCCAAGGGTTTCGGGTCGTCTGAGCTCGTGATCTCTAAACGGGCATCCGAGCTCGTGGGTAAAGGCCTCCATACGTACCTATCTATAGGTACTTGGGCATCCGAGCACCGAGAAGTTAGGTGGACCTTCATTGGTTATGACCTGAACAAGGATTTGGGTTATTCCTTTCATATGGCTGTTACTCTCTTCTCTTAATTAAAAAAATACTCTATTTGTTGTAAAATGAATTTAATTGTTTTTCTTGATTGAAAATAAATAAAAACATTTATTTTTAAGGAAGCTCGGGATTGTGGAATTAGTGAATGATCACAATCGAGTCTTTATTATTGCTCATTAACTGAAATACATAATTCCGTACAAAATTGGGATTAAAAAAAAGTGAGAAAGTGAACAAAAGAATTCAGATGCATCCCATCGAATCAGTCAAAACCTAGGCAGCGACAGCCACTAGAGATTAGTAGCCGCGGAGGTGGCGGCAGGTGTTGCAAGGTACGTGGGTATTTGATCGCCAGCCATTATCACGACGATCTTTGGCATGTTATCAACTTCTTCACTCTTCACCATTCTTGGTTTCTGAGAATCTGCTTCTGGATCAACCTCCGATCTACGTTTTTGATGTGAACAGGCAAGGATTATTAATGCCACGGCGACCAGCACTAGCATTAAAGTTAATCCTCCAAATAAGTATGGTAATGGTGAATTCCACCTCCAAAACTCGGTGGCGGTGGATGTGTTTCCCGGCAGCCTCATCGGTTGTAATCTCTCTTTCTCTCACTAGAAAATGTTGGTATTGGGAAAAAATGGCTGAACCATATACTCCCTCCGTCCCGGTACAATCTTCACAAACACTGTTTGCATTGGTTTTAAGGAGGGAGTATTATATTGAAAGTGTTGTGAGTGTGAAAATAAAATAGGAGAGAGAATGAGTGGAGAGAATAGTAAATTATAATGGTGTTGTGAGTATTAAAATAATGTAGGAGAGAGAATGAGTGGAGGAAATAGTAAAGATTCCTATCCATTTTAGGTAAGTTTTAAATGTGTGAAATAAGTTTTGGGATGCCCAAAAAGGAAAGTGTGAAGATTGTTCCGGGATGGATGGAGTATAAAGGAAGTAAGGAATTGGTACTGTACGGGTTTGGGTTAACCAAGATTTTGGCATTTGTTATTAAAAAAAGTAAAAAGGTGACCACAGCACAACATAGCACCAACAATGGAATAAAGTGAAGATCCTTATAATGTTGTTCCATTTACTTAAAATTTATACTAAAAATTAACAAAAGCATTAGCAACATAATTAGTGGAACCAAGAAACTTTTTCATCTTCCACTTTCGTGATTTTATTATCATGTCAACATGCGATCATGACATAATAATAGGAATGAAATTGATTTCGCATTTTTTGACTTTTTTTTATTTTTTGACTTTTCAGTTAATATAACTGATAAATGCATTTATAATTAATAAATGCATTTATCATTTGTTTATAACTTATAAATGTCGCATTTTTTGTAGAGTAATTTTAGGGAAAACCTGTTTCTCCATAAGTTATAAAAAACCCACTTGTCATCCTTAAAAATATCGAGTTTAGACCTTAAAACATTGAGTTTATGTCTTAAAATACCTAGAAAATAAAATAGTGAGTTTAGGCTTTAAAATAGTTAGTTTAAGCTAGAAAATAAAATAGCGAGTTTAGGCCTTAATACAATAAGTTTAGGCTTTAAAATACCAAGTCGATATATTTAAAACAGGACGCTTTATAACTTATTTGGACTCAGGCTACAGAAAAAGCCTAGGTCTTCACCCCTCTCACAAAACCAATCACGGAGATCATGCAATTAGTAGACCTGCCTGATCACTAACCACTAAGTGCACCGATAGGTTAGAAAGTTTCACTAACCGTAAAGTTAATGCCATGGGTACAATTGATTTACTACTAGAAATCAGTGAATACCCCTATCGGACAGAAGCCACAGTAACATTCGTGGTCATGGACTTAGTCAGTGACTACCATCCCATCCTAGGCATTCCAAGTCAAGGTAAACATGGGATGGTTGCCTCCCTTCCTCACCAACGGGTTAAATTCCCAACCCCGGTGGGAATCAGATGCGTGAGAGGAACCCCCAAGGACTTCTTGGAACATGTTATGAAAACAAGGAAAATGGCTAGAACGATGAAGATTGACAAGGCAAAAGAAAATTTGACTCTTTCAAAGTCTTTCAAAATGACTAGCACAAACTCCAGGATCCATCTGGTTTTTGAAGCCGAGGACGATGAGCTCATGGTGCTCGAGATCCACGAAGGTAAGGAAGAAGTAGAACCCACGTCGGACAAGGGAACGTCGATGTGGTTCAATGGCACCAATGGGTCTGGATCCATCACTCCTGATGACGGTGGTGAATCGTAACTAGACAATCACATGTCTACCAGGGCAGATATATTTGATAACACTAAGGCTACAATTTTGCCCGACCTCGACATAGCTCCTCGTCGTAGGCCAGAATTCAGGGGCCAACCAGGAAGTAAGACTAGGTTACCAGGTCATGGAGGATTTAAGCGAAATAGAGGATCTGGATCTAAATGGCGATGATGGAAGAAGGATTAGAGAAATCATCATTGAAATAGTGCAATTAAGAGACGTATCAAAATTGGAGCTCGTAGATCAGTTGGAAGAGATAGTACTCAACATCGACTATTCGGAGCAAAGGAGAAAAGTTGAAAGACAACTCTCTCCGGAAGAAAGAAAAGAGATCATTACAGTGCTTAGATATAACCTTGACATCTTTGCCTGGAAAGTTGAAACCATGAGAGGAATAAAAGAAGAGGTGGCCGTCCATAGATTGGAGGTCAACCCATCTGCTAAACCTATCAAGCAGACTAGAAGAATCTTTGCCAACGACAAGGAGGATGCAATTAAAGAGGAAGTACATAAATTGTTAAGGACGGAAGTAATAAAGGAGGCAACTAATCCTATCTGGTTGGCCGACGTTGTGATGGTAAAAAAAATATGGGAAGTGGCGTATGTGTGTAGATTTCACATATCTCAACAAAACATGCCCAAAAGACATTTACCTGCTCCCCATAAGTTATAAGATGGTAGACTCCATTGTTGGACATCGAACCCTCAGTTTCCTCGACACGTACTCTACCTAACACCATATTAAGATGGCCGAGGAAGATATTGAGAAGACAACTTTTCAAGCCGTTAGAGGAATTTATTGTTACACTATTATGCCCTTCGGGCTAAAAAATGTTGGGGCCACCTTCCAACTCATGGTCAAAAAAGTATTTGGGGATCAGATTGGTCAAAAAATGGAGGCATACATTGACGACATGGTCGTTAAAACTAGGACGGGTAGTTATGTCGTGGACTTGAAAAAAATCTTTGACAATCTAAGGGCAAATGACATGAAGCTAAATCCAAGTAAGTGTGTGTTCGGAGTAACGACATGAAAGTTATTAGGCTTCTTGGTCTCCCAAAAGGGCATTGAGGATATCCGGAGAAAATCGAAGCCTTGATCGACATGTAGGAGCCAACTAGCATCAAGGAAGTTCCAAGGTTGAATGGGAGAATAGTTGTGGGCATCTCCTAACTCCTAGACCTATAAACTCGTGTCTCAGGATAGAGGGTCCAAAATTACCTTCTTTTAAAAAACTTTTCTTTATATTACTTGAAAAGTAAACAACCCTTTTTCAAAACAATTTCAAAATAACCTCTCTACTCGGAGGCGATATATAAACATGTTTAAACAGTTATAACCTGTATAAGTTGCAAGTACTACAACTGTAAAGGCTAATACAAGCTAACCATAAAAGAAACCAATCCCAGGCTTAATTACAACACAGCACAACTGAAAACATGTTTGTAAAAGTTTTATATACAAAACTTTTCCGAAAAGAATAACCACCACAACAATCCCAACTCCCCAAACCAACACATACCCTGACAACCCAAAAGATGTCCAAACTCCTCTCCGGCCTCACCGGTCCGGTCTTTCTGTCTCAGCGGGATCTAAAAACAGTAAAGGGAAAAGGGTGAGAAATAATCTCAGTAAGCTATTATGTATGAAACAATATGCCATACAATATGCAACACATAAATAGGTTGCTCAATATCAGATATGCAACACATAAATAGGTTGCTCAATATCACATTAGTAAAGCAGTAAATACATTCCGTTACCTTTTCTTTACCTTTCCCATCTGAATCATATGTAGTATAACGGTGGGAGTAATGCTCCGCTCATTTTGTGAACTGCTGGTGCATATCCACGTCTTATACGATCTATATCGGAGACCCATATAAGATATCAGCTATCTTAGGAACTGACTGCACATATCCATAGAAGTTGTACACCCCCAAGCCGTGGGCCACATAAGGGGGAACGGTCACAGGTATAAGGAAATCTAAACACCTTATGAAATATCTTCTCATAAGTGATAGTATTCCATATACCCCCGATGATCAGCTGATACAACCATATTCAAGCACATAACAGATACTTGAAAATAAGTCCACCCCATGGGACATCAATACATAACATGGTACTTATTCCTCATGTCCAACCAATCACAATAGTCCACATATATTTCAACACTATTGAATAACAACAATCTAATGACATGGTATTAATACTCATGCTCAACAAATGAAACAGTGCAACTCGTATTTAAACACTATGTGCACAACCAACTATGAATATGTAAACACTTATGGCACAATGTATATCACATAAGCCCTACATATTTGTTACACAATATATAACCCAATAACAGAGTATTCATACTCCTGTCCAAACGAAAGAAGTAGTGCAACATCTATTTAATGCACTATATGAACCAATAACCATATATAGGTAACCACGTAGAGGTACAATGACATACAAGTAGCCCTACGCGTTCATAACTTAACATTAAACACCTTCTATAAAGGTTCCAACCAAGTTTTACTAACTTTGGTTCAAGTTTAACAATTGCCTTTCAACCCTTTTCAGGTCAAAATTTAAAGACCTTTCGTTTATCATTTTTGGTCATTTAAGACTCCATGGTATAGTACTAATGTTGTATTAACATTATAGTTATAGAAGGATCAATTCCATACTAGCTTGCTTAGGGTTACAAGCTTACAAACTCAGCCTCAGGAAACTGTCCTGGGCACGAGTCATGCTAATGGGCACGAGTCGTGCCCAACCCATGCACGACTGCCCAAATTGCCACGACTACCTTTCACGATTGAAACCCTGAAGGTCACGACTCGTGCTCATAGGCACGAGTCGTGCCCTTCACCAGAATGGTTGCCCAGGTTGACAACATCAGCAGCATGGCACCAACAACCATTTTCCTTCCTACCCTTTCCATTCAACTCATTTTTTCCAAGTATAAACATCAGTATATTGGTCTCAAACACATAACATACTCCCTGTGAGCCATGTAACACATATACAACATATTCCAATCAAACCAAATCATAATATCACTTCTTAGCCATGTTCCTTCAACCAACTTATTTTTCTTTTCATTTCAACCACCAAGTTAATGATCCAACCTTTACAAAATTTATTCATAACGTCATAATATCATCTTAATACATATTATGAACAGTTATTTGAAAGAATCATAATAACTTACCAAATTTTGTCGAAATAAAAAGATGATTTCGGCTATACTTGCTCTAATCGACGCACTTATCACAAATATGCAGTCGAAATCAACAACGGATCAACGGTTGAATTTCTAGGATTTTCTGAAGGTAACCCTAAGTTTATAAGATAAGACGTAGTACTGAAGGAAGAAACTGAGAGAATGAGAAGATTCTGGGGAAATTTAAGATTTATATAAGCAAAATTACAACCAAGCTCCTCCAACTTTGAAATCATACAAACAACCACCTTGAGGTTATAATTACACTCAAGCTCCTCGACAACTTTCATAATACTTTCAGTTCAGAATTCAAGTATTATCATTTTATTACACAAAACTCCCATATATTTTATTTAGACATTATATATTTAAAATCAATTTAATAACATCTAAAACCTTGTAATTTAGCAATCTAGCCAAATAAACACGTAATCATTTCATATATCACATAATGCATAAGAGGAGATGCAATGCACCCCAACCCGACATGCTCTACGTGTGACCTAAATGTGCCTAGGTTTAGGGTCGTGACACTCACTCTCCCTTAAATAAAATTCGTCCCGAATTTGGATTTCACTTACTTGAATGATCAAATAAATCAGGATACTTCTGTCTCATCTCAGATTCCAATTCCCAAGTAGCTTCCTCAATGGTGTGATTCTTCCAAAGAACTTTCACCACGGGAATACTCTTGGTACGCAATTCCCAGACCTTCCACTCCAGAATACGCAATGGTACCTCCACATAGGTCATATCCGCCTGGACATCCTCAGGAGGAGAACTCAGAACATGAGAGGAATCATAATAGTACTTCCTCAACATGTACACATGAAACACATAATGGAGAGAAGAAAGAGATGGAGGTAGACCCAATCGATAGGCTAACTCACCTACCTTCTCTAAAACCTCAAATGGACCAACAAATCTAGGAGCCAACTTCCCTTTGTTGCCAAACCTTTTGATCCCCGTTCTTGGTGAGATCTTCAAGAATACCAAATCACCAACTTGAAAGGATAACTCCCTTCTTCTAGTGCCGGCATAGCTCTTCTGGCGACTCTGGACTGTCCTCAATCTGTCACGGATCACTTTGATCTTCTCATTTGAGTCTTTAACCAAATCTGGACCCCAAAATCTAGCCTCACCAACCTCATCCCAACACATTGGGGACCTACATTTCCTCCCATACAGTGCCTCATAGGGTGCCATCTCAATGCTGATTGGTAGCTATTGTTATAGGCAAATTCCACTAAAGGAAAATGGTCTTCCCAGGATAATTGGAAGTCCATCACACAAGCCCGTAGCATGTCCTCAAGAATCTGAATGGTCCTCTCTGTCGGCCCATCAGTCTGAGGATGAAATGTTGTACTAAAACTCAACTTGGACCCCAAGGCTTCATGCAAAGCCCTCCAAAACCGCGAGGTGAATCTAGGATCCCTATCAAAAACAATGATGACAGGTACCCCATGAAGTCTCACAATCTCACGAATATACAATTGGGCCAATCTCTCCAATGAATACTTGGTTGAAACTGGTAGAAAATGAACTGATTTGGTCAGTCTATCCACAATCACCCATAGAGCATCCATCTTCCTCGAAGTAGGAGGCAATCCTGTCACAAAATCCATAGAAATGCCCTCCCACTTCCATTTCGGAATATCCAATGGTTGAAGTAATCCCGCTGGACTTTGGTGTTCAGCTTTGATCTGTTGGCAAGTTAAACACTTTGATACAATTCTGCAATCTCCTTTTTTCATGCCATTCCACCAGTAACCCCTCTTCAAATTCTGATACATTTTGGTGCTGCCTGGATGAATAGCAAATCGGGACTTATGGCCATACTCTAATACATGCCTTTTGATCTGTGGGAAAGAAGGTACGCAAATCCTGCCTTTGAAGGTTAGAATTCCATCCTTGTTCAATGAAAACTCCCCAGATTTTCCATCTTGCATTTTCTCCCTAATATTCTTCAACTCATTGTCATTCAAATGAGCTTCCAAAAGATCCCCATATAATGTAGGAACAGCTCTGACATTAGAAAATAACATATTACCTCTCAATTCTCGAGACACCAAGGATGATAAATGAGCCTTACGGCTAATAGCATCAGCCACCACGTTAGCCTTCCCGGGATGATAAGAGATGACACAATCATAATCCTTCAGAATCTCCAACCAACGCCTTTGTCTTTTGTTCAGTTCCT
Source organism: Adenophora triphylla var. japonica (assembly GCA_022495995.1). Taxonomy (NCBI): domain Eukaryota; kingdom Viridiplantae; phylum Streptophyta; class Magnoliopsida; order Asterales; family Campanulaceae; genus Adenophora; species Adenophora triphylla. The sequence goes on along the minus strand of JAFEMH010005574.1, from coordinate 71,533 downwards.
TTTGGGTAAATAAGTACTTCAGGCTCTTATGATCTGTAAATATATCAAATTTGGCGCCATACAAGTAATGTTTCCACTTATGCAATGCAAAAACAATAGCAGCTAACTCCACATCATGGGTAGGATAATTTTGCTCCACTGGTGATAACTTTCTTGAAGCATACGCAATTACCTTCCTATTTTTCATAAGGACACAACCCAATCCCTCTTTAGAAGCATCACTGAAAATAAAAAAATTCTCACAACCCTCTGGAAGTGTAAGAATAGGAGCTGAAGTCAATCTCTTCTTCAGTTCAGTAAAGCTAGCTTCACACTTAGCATCCCATATAAATGGTACATCCTTCCGAGTCAATTTGGTCAACGAAGTTGCAATACTCGAAAATCCCTCAATAAATCTTCGATAATACCCCGCTAAACCAAGGAAACTGCGAACCTCTGTCACTGTAGAAGGCTATTTTCAGTTGATTACAACCTCAATCTTTGTAGGATCCACTGCAATACCAGTACTGGATACCACATGACCCAAGAATGAAATCTGTTCCAGCCAAAACTCACATTTGATGAACTATGCAAGTAATGGTTTCTCACGAAGCACGGATAAAACAATTCTCAAGTGCCTCTCGTGAACTTCCCTGGATTTTGAATATACCAGGATATTATCAATAAAAAGCACAACAAAACTGTCAAGATACGACTTGAAGATCCTGTTCATCATGTCCATAAATACGGCTGGTGCATTAGTCAACCCAAATGGCATAACAAGAAATTCATAATGCCCGTACCTTGTTCTGAAAGCTATTTTAGAAATATCATCTGGCTTGATTTTCAACTGATGGTATCCGCTACACAAGTCCAACTTGGAATATATAACGGAACCTTGGAGTTGATCAAATAAATCATCAATATGAGGAAGAGGATATTTGTTTTTAATAGTAGCTTGATTCAGTAGTCTGTAATCAATACACAACCTCAACGTACCATCCTTCTTCCTAACAAACAAAACTGGTGCTCCCCAGGGTGAAACACTGGGACAAATAAAACCCCTATCTAATAACTCCTGCAACTGAATTTTCAACTCTTTTAACTCAGCTGGAGCCATTCTGTAAGGCGCTTTAGAAATTGGTGAAGTACCTAGCAATAAATCAATACAGAACTCCACCTCTCTATCTGGAGGCATAGAATACTCAGTTGAGAATACGTCACTAAACTCATTCACAACTGGAACACAAGATAGCTCAGGAGACTTCTTACTAGAGTCTAACACATATGCCAAGTAACCCTCACACCCTTTTGATAACAACTTTCTAGCCTTAGTGCAGATATAACATGAATGCCAAATAAAGACTTATCAGCTTCAAATATAAATGCAGGCACATCAGGCATAGAAAAGATGACTCGCTTTCTGCGACAGTCTACCAAGGCATGACAATAACTCAACCAGTCCATGCCTAATTTAACATCAAAATCTTGGATTGGTAACTCTAACAAATCCACTGACAATACATGCCCACAAATAATCACCTCACAATCATGATAGATCAAAGAGGATTCGAGGTGCTCTCCCACAAGAGTAGAAACCTCTAGCACATAAGGTAACAACTTAGGCAACTTATGCAATGTAAATGCAAAATGAGATGCCACATAAGAATGAGATGATCCAGGGTTGATAAGAATATGAGCCCTGACCCCTGAGACATGGACAATACCTCTAATGACCGCGGTGGGATCTACCGCGCCTCGATCCAAGGCAAATACTCTACCTTGGACTCTCTCTTTAGGTTTCCCCTCAACATCTCTTTTCACACCACCTCTGGGCTGGTCACCTTGTTGTCTACCACCCACAAATTGACCCTTTTTGAATTTAGGACAATCCTTTTTGAAGTGCCCCATTTCTCCACAATTTAGACATTTACCCTGTTTCCTCCAACAGCTGTCTTCAGAATGCACTATCCTCTTGCAAAAGTTGAAAATAGTCCCAAATTGGCTAGATACAGGACGAGTTGAAATTTTTACTGTTCCTCCCTTAGCCACTCCAGAAGTTTAAGATTTAGGCTGACTCTTGCTCTGACCTGAACTATGGCCTGAAAACTTAGCCTTGCTTCAACTACCCTCAGGTTTACCCCGATGTTCCTCAATATCATTCTCAATTTTGTTTGCCATATTAACTGCTGCCTGGTAGTTAGGAAAATCATGAGTCAACAATTGTTTTCTGAATTCCAACCTCAGTCCCTTAACAAACCTGTAGACTCTCCTGCCTTCATCTGGAACAAGGTGTGAACAATACCTTGCTAGCTCTGTAAATTTTGCAGAATACTGGGCCACTGTCATTGCCCCCTGCTCAAGCTTCAGGAACTCTACGTATTTCTTGTCTTTGGTAATCACATGAATGAAATTCTCTTTGAATTTCCCAATGAATTTGTCCCAAGTTTGGGGCGTGTGGTCCCACTCCCAACTTTCCTTAAGGATTTGCCACCAGTGCTCTGCCGGACACTCCAGTTTGAACACTGCACATCTGAATTTTTCTTCATCTGTACTCTCCATTGCCACAAAAATCATAGTCATAGCTTCCAACCATCTCTCAGCTATCAATGGATCTGGATCCCCGTTGATGCTTGGTGGAGCCATTTTGATAAACTTTTCTAGCCTAAGTGCTGGCCTTGCCTCAGGTTGCTGCTGTGCCCGACCCTGAGCTGCCATATTCTGAAGGAAAACTCGAAACATAGCCATCATCTCAGCATTCTGGTTTCCCCCAGCTCCCATGTCACCAATGTTTCCCTGATCCCTCTGCTGGTCATCACCAGTCCCTGCCATTACAATAATACCTGCATTAAATATCACACACTCCCCCTTAGACTAGACATCTACCCTTCACTTCTAGCCAAGGCTCTGATACCAACTTTGGGCGCCTCCTAACTCCTGGACCTATAAACTCGTGTCTCAGGATAGAGGGTCCCAAATTACCTTCTTTTAAAAAACTTTTCTTTATATTACTTGAAAAGTAAACAACCCTTTTTCAAAAAAAAAATCAAAATAACCTCTCTACTCGGAGGCGATATATAAACCTGTTTAAACAGTTATAACCTGTATAAGTTATAAGTACTACAATTGTAAAGGCTAACACAAGCCAACCATAAAACAAACAAAAACCCAAGCTTAATCACAACACATCATAACTGAAAAAATGTTTGTAAAAGTTTTATATACAAAAATTTTCCCAAAAGAATAACCACCACAACAATCCCAACTCCCTAAACCAACACATACCCTTACAACCCAAAAGATGTCCAAACTCCATTCCGGCCTCACCAGTCCGGTCCTCCTGTCTCAGCGGGATCTAAAAACAGTAAAGGGAGAAGGGTGAGAAATAATCTCAGTAAGCTATTATGTATGCAACAATATGCCATACAATATGCAACACATAAACATGTTGCTCAATATCAGATATGCAACACATAAATAGGTTGCTCAATATCACATTGGCAAAGCAGTAAACACATTCCGTTACCTTCTCTTTACCTTTCCCATCTGAATCATATGTAGTATAACGGTGGGAGTAATACATCGCTCATTTTCTGAACTGCTGGTGCATATCCACGTCTTATACGATCTCTATCAGAGACCCATATAAGATATCAGCTATCTTAGGAACTGACTGCACATATCCATAGAAGTTGTACACCCCCAAGCCGTGGCCACAGAATGGGAACGGTCACAGGTATAAGGAAATCTAAACACCTTATGAAATATCTTCTCATAAGTGATAGTATTCCATATACCCCCGATGATCAGCTGATACAACAATATTCAAGCACATAATAGATACTTGAAAATAAGTCCACCCCATGGGACATCAATACATAACATGGTACTTATTCCTCATGTCCAACCAATCACAATAGTGCACATATATTTCAACACTATTGAATAACAACAATCTAATGACATGGTATTAATACTCATGCTCCACAAATGAAATAGTGCAACACGTATTTAAACAATATGTGCACAACCAACTATGAATTTGTAAACACTTATGGCACAATGTATATCACATAAGCCCTACATATTTGTTACACAATATATAACCAAATAACAGACTATTCATACTCCTGCCCAAACCAAAGAAGTAGTGCAACATCTATTTAATGCAATATATGAACCAATAACCATATACAGGTAACCACGTAGAGGTACAATGACATACAAGTAGCCCTACGCGTTCATAACTTAACATTAAACACCTTCTATAAAGGTTCCATATTCAAATACCAAGTTTTACTAACTTTGGTTCTAGTTTAACAATTGCCTTTCAACCCTTTTCAGGTCAATATTTAAAGACCTTTCATTTATCATTTTGGGTCATTTCAGACTCCATAGTATAGTACTAATGTTGTACTAACATTATAGTTATAGAAGGATCAATTCCATACTAGCGTGCTTAGGGTTACAAGCTTACAAACTCAGCCTCATGAAACCGTCCTGGGCACGAGTCGTGCCCAACCCCTGCATGACTGCCCAAATTGCCATGACTACCTTTCACGACTGAAACCTTGAAGGTCACGACTCGTGCTCATAGGCACGAGTCATGCCCTTCACCAGAATGGTTGCCTAGGTTGACAACATTAGCAGCAAGGCACCAACAACCATTTTCCTTCCTACCCTTTCCATTCAACTCATTTTTTCCAAGTATAAACATCAGTATATAGGTCTCAAACACACAACATACTCCCTGCAAGCCATGTAACACATATACAACATATTCCAATCAAACCAAATCATAATATCACTTCTTAGCCATGTTCCTTCAACCAACTTATTTTTCTTCTCATTTCAACCACCAAGTTAATGATCCAACCTTTACAAAACTTATTCATAACATCATAATAGCATCTTAATATATATTATGAACAGTTATTTGAAAGAATCATAATAACTTACCAAATTTTACCGAAATAAAAAGATGATTTACTCGGCTGTACTTGCTCTAATCGACGCACTTATCACAAATATGCAGTCGAAATCAACAACGGATCAACGGTTGAATTTCTAGGATTTTCTGAAGGTAACCCTAGGTTTATAAGATAAGACGTAGTACTGAAGGAAGAAGCTGAGAGAATGAGAAGATTCTGGGGAAATTTAAGATTTATATAAGCATAATTACAACCAAGCTCCTCCAACTTTGAAATCATACAAACAACCACCTTGAGGTTATAATTACACTCAAGCTCCTCGACAACTTTCATAATACTTTCATTTCAGAATTCAAGTATTATCATTTTATTACCCAAAACTCCCATATATTTTATTTAGACATTATATATTTAAAATCAATTTAATAACATCCAAAACCATGTAATTTAGAAATCTAGCCAAATAAACACGTAATCATTTCATATATCACATAATGCATAAGAGGAGATGCAATGCACCTCAACCCCACGTGCTCCATGTGTGACCTAAATGTGCCTAGGTTTAGGGTCGTCACTATAGTTGTCCTTGGTAGGCTTATTAAAGTCAGCGGAGAAGTCATTACCATTCTTCATAGTTCTTAAGGGGGCCAAGAACTTCTCTTGGACATCAGAATGCTAAGTATCATTTAAACAATTAAAGGGATACTTGGGTTTCCCACCACTGCTAAGCAGCCCGGTCATGGGATAGATGTTATAGGTCTTCCTAGCTGCTACTTACAATGTTGTAGTTGTTGTACTAGTCCGTAATGAAGGGGGTACTCAAAAACCCATTTATTATGTAAGCATAGCACTCTTAGACGTGGAGAACATATTGTTTAATGCAGATAAGATAGCCTATGCTCTGATTATAGCAGCAAGGAAGTTACGGGCATATTTTTTTGCACAACCCATAACTGTGTAAACTAATGTACCCCTCAAGAAAATCTTTCATAAGCTGGACTACTCTGGTCGTCTCATCAATTAGTTTATCGAAATCCTTGAGTTTGACATTAGATTAAAACATAGGAAAACACTCCTAGCATAGCCTTTGGTCGACTTTATGGTCGAAACTGCCTTCACAGGCGAGAACGACTCCTCCTCCCGTAAGCGTAAAAAACCTGCGGGAGAAGAGCCGACCATCGAGCTACCACCCAATTTTTGGGTCTTGTACATAGATGTGTCAACCACTAAGGAAAGAAGCTGAGCTGGAATAGTACTGGCAAGTCCTAATGATGATCACAATGTCCTAGACATAATCAGATTCAAGTTATCCACATCGAACAATCATGTTGAGTTTGAAGCCTTGATATTTGGAGTAGAACTTGCTTTCTTCTATGGGGAAACAAAGTTGGCCTCCTTCTATGACTCTCAGCTGGTAGTCAAACAAATAAAAGGGGAATACAACACCCATCATCTTGACAAAGTACAAGGACCTCATGCTCGATATGTAGAAGAAGCTTGTGTTTTTTTAGATAAGACAAATAGGTTGAGAAGACAACCAAATGGCGGACTTCTTATCCAAACTTTGCCACAATTGACGTGGGCGACCCGGATACTAACCCCCTCATTTTATTTGCTGATGAGCCGGCCTACAAAAGACTACAAGTAATGCTCATAGACAAGGAAGAGAAGTGTTGGATAGATGAGTACGTAGACTTCATTGAAAGGGACCAGCTGATAGATGACGAGATACGAGCAAGGATCATCAAGAAGAAATTAGTAAGGTTCACAGTATGGAACGTGATCCTACTCAGAAGATCGTTCACAAAACCACTTCTCAGATGTGTTCATTCCAATGAAACAGAGAACCTTTTGGCTGATGTCCACAATGGAAGATGCGGTTGTCAACCGGGTCAAGAAACTTAGATGACAAAATTATCACTTTGTGTTACTATTGGCCGACCCTATGAGATGACGCCCAAGCCTATGTCAAAAAGTGTGACAAGTGCAAGAGGTATGCGAACATCCCCAGAATCCCTTCAATATAGGGAATCCCCATAATCCCTACATGGTCATTTGAATGTGGGAGATTGACATGTCTCCCTCCCTCCCCCCAAGTAACTGCAATTACGTCAGTATGCCAAATGACTAATTTTTCAAATGGATAGAAGCAAGTGCCTTAGCCAAAATGACATAAGAGAATTCAATTAACTTCATCCACGACTTCATCTGGTGTCGCTTTTGGGTTCCACATACAATCGTTTCGGATCATGGTCTCCAGTTCTCTAGAGCTTTCACAACATAATTGATTAGACTGGGAGTCAGACATATCAAGTCTTCAGTAAGTCGAACTCAGTGTAATGGGCAGACAAAAGCTGCAAATAAGTTGTTACTAACAGCCCTCACCAAGAACATGCAAGGAAGTGATGGTAGGTGGTTGGAAGGACTCCTTTTGGCCTATGGGCAGTTAGCACAACCACCTAGGGGCCAAGAAACTACATTTGCACTAACCTTTAGCTTAGAGGCCATAGCACCAGTAGAAATGGCCATCCCCATGGCGTAAAACACCAACTATGACGAGTTAATGAATAAAGTCAACAGGTTGCTCGACCTCGACTTAGTCGATGAAAAGATGTTGGCCACCCAGATGAGAATGGTGAATTACAAGCAAAAGAAAAAATCTTAACATGATAAGAGGTCAACAAACGTGTATTCCAACTCAGAGAATGGGTACTTAGAAAGATTGAAGCTACATATAGAAAGGCCGAGAAGAACAAGCTCTCTCCTAACTGGGAAGGTCTTTACATAATCACTCAAGTCATTAGAAAAGGGACCTACATAATGAAAACCCATGATGCACAAGAGATAAAACACCCATGGCACTCTGACCACCTTCGGAGATACTCTCAGTAGTTTATAGCATTGTTTTATCTTTATTAGTAGGTTAGATTTAAATTCTCAGCAATTTTTCATGTCTTAGCTAGAGTAGGATTGCAGTATGATGTAATCATAATTTCAATGAATAAACTTAGTATTTCTTATGGCACGTCAAGCAAGTACTACGACAGGCATGGTAGTCTACTTAACACACTAATTGGGTGAAATGCCCAAGTCCTAAAGATGAGCACCATTACTCGCACTAATTGGGTGAAATGCCCAAGTCCTAAACATGAGCACAATTGCTCACACTAATTAGGTGAAATGCCCAAGTTCTAAAGACGGGCACCATTGCTCACAATAATTGGGTGAAATCCTCAAAGTACTAAAGAGGGTCACCATTGCTCGAACTAATTGGGTGAAATGCCCAAGTCCAAAGACGGGCATTATTGCTCCCACTAGTTGGGTGAAATGCCCAAGTCCTAAAGACGAGCATCATTGCTCGTACTAATTTGGTGAAATGCACATGTCCTAAAGACGGGCATCAATGCTCGCACTAATTAGCTGGAATGCCCAAGTCCTAAAGACGGGCACCATTGCTCGCACTAAATGGGTGAAATGCCTATTATTATAAGTCGGGCACCAAGTCCATGATACATTGACAAGATGATTCAACAAAACAAACACAAGTAGATGATCAGTTCAAGTAATCAAGCAAGACAAATGAGCATTTCAAATAAGAAAGTAAATGGAAAGTACACAAGTATGAGCAAAAAAGTACATCATATTAAAAGGAACTAGTAATGCCTCCATCAAACGCGCCAAGGCATGCTAGTCAAAATGTATTATGTTGCCTCCCAAAAAATGGCCAAAAAATGGGCCAAGGCATTAAAAACAAAAAAGAAAACATGGTGGAACTTGTTTATTACAATCACAAGGAAGAATAGACCATCATGATTGGTCAGCGTCTCTGAACAGGTCTTCTTGCTCGACCTCGGCCCCAGGAATTATGACCTGATTGGTGTTGGCCCCCTCCTCGACATTGGCATTCTACTCCTCATCTGAGGCCTCTTCCTCTTCTTGGATCTTCTTCATGAGAGCGTGAATATTCTAAGGGTCTATGGGAGGAGAAATCCAGGAAGGACGACCATCACGGGCAGCAATAACCTTCAATGCATTCTTAGAAAAAGGCATCAAGGGATGCCCAGACCGAGCCAGGTCATCGTAGGCGTTGATGGGTAAAATCCCACTTGTTATAAAATTACCTCGCAAGTGCATGATTTATCATAATAGTAATATGCACATGGAAAGGGTCGAATCAACAGGGATTTGTGAATCAACAATTTGACTTTCAACAGTGAACAAATAAATAAAAGAAGGGGGGTTTAAATTTAATTATTATTTCTACTTAACAATTAACAACTCAAAACAAGAAATAACAAAAAAGTAAAAGATTACTGAATACCAAGGAAGAAGGGTCTACGGAACGGGATTCATGTATATAACACCAGTATGCCAATTAATAACACAATCAATCATAGTTTGGGTTTCATCCTCTTTAATAAAAATGGGCATTAACACATCCACAATTTAGTGTTCTACAAACATTAAATTTTCTGCAAAGTCCACTTAATATTCAAGAACCCATTAAACCCTAGGATTAGAACCTATAATTTTTGTTTGCAATCACTTGTCAAAATCTAGATTATATTCATTCAAAAGTTTCACTTTCATGGATCGAACAATCACTTGTCAATCACACACACAAATTGAGTTTAAAAACCAATCACATCTACACATTTGATTGTAGTTTAGAAAAATTAGATAAATAATACTTTTGAAGAACCAAACCTTTGAATGATTGCAAGATTAATTAAGACATAAAGTATTGATATACATTACCTCTATTCCGTAAAACAAGAAAATTAGCCACGCATGTTCATGCGAACATAACCAAAACTTCAATAAATTGCATAGATTTTCAATGGAATTATTGAATTAAAACTTAGATCTTGTTTATAACATGAGAAGATAATTTAAACATGTTAGGAATTGGTCAAAACGTGTTTGGGGTGCTCTATTTATGCATGGAAGAGGGAGGGGTCGAAATTACTAAACTATGGCCAAAATCGACGAGTAATTGGAAAACTTCTGAAGCTGCCTCGGGGGGCCTGTGCGGCCGCACACCATCACCTTGTGCAACCGCACAGGTGGTCGAGACAAGAAGTCTTAGATCGTCCCACTTGTGCTGTCTCCTTCCTTCGTTTGTGCGGTTGCCCTTCTTGCATCGCTGGCTTGTATTGCACTCCCTCCGTCCCGGTTCACTTGGCACCAAAGAGGTGGGCACGGTAACTAAGAAAAAGTAAGAGAGATAATTAATTAAAGAAAATGTTGTGAGTAGAAAAGTTAAAGTAGGAGAGAGAATGAGTGGAGAGAATAGTGATTTGATTGGTGTTGTGAGTGTAAAAACTTTCCATTTTGGGCAGTGTCAAGTGAGGTGGGACGGACCAAAATAGAAATTAGTGTCAAGTGAAGTGGGACGGAGGGAGTATTCATTAAGATCAAATTCCGTGACTTTCTCCTTTCATTCCCTATATGCATAAAAACTGCAAAAAGACATCCAAAACACCCAAGTTTGAGCATAAAATAGGTCTATAGATACATCATTTAGATCGGTAAAAGCACATCCATCAGGCGTCTTGGCTAATAAGACGAGTAAGGATGCCCAGAGCGGCATTAACGATTGGGTCCACCTTAGCTCTTCAAGATAAGTGTTAATAGCCATCTGAGAACATGGTGGCCATCTTATCAGTCAAGGCCCGCTTGAAAGCCAGGCTTCCCTTATATCGATCAATGGCGTCCGCCTCTTTGGAGGGGATACTTGCCTCCAACTATCTAAGCCAGGCATCAATATCCTCGGCCTTCCTCAGCAACTCCTCTTTCTCAGTCCTTAGCCTCTCAACCTCTTACTAACCGACCTTAATTTCCTCCTGGCTTTCACCAGTTCCTCCTTGGCATCATGCTCAGACTTCACAGCTTCGGACTTGGCCCTTTTCTGCTCTACCACCTCCCACCATAGGGACTTATGGAGCTCCAAGGCCTTGGCAAGGTTATCTTTTTCTTTCTCCGCCTACCTTTCCATTTTTTGTTCAAGCTCGTCAATGGCTATGCCTCTTATGGCCTCATAGAAGGAGACCGTGGCAAGTGCATAAAAAACAACTAAGTATCATTACAATTACAAGTATGATGGCAAATCAATAAAAGGAAAAGACAACCAATCTTACCTCACTCAGCATGAGCCCTTTCCTCTTGGCTTGATGTTCACGACTGGGCTTCATCTCCAAGAATCGATAAGGAGGTCCTCATCCATAGCCCGATGAAGCACGGACCAGTTAAGCTTTAATTTGGGCCCTTTACAGGCTAGGACGTCAAGGCCTTTGAGAGTAGGGGTCTAGCACAAGTCATTAACAACCTGCTCGGCTTCGTCACAAGTTCTGACTAGATGGGCAGATGCCTCTGACGAGGAAGGTTCAGATGTTGTCCTTTTAGAAACAGGTTCTTCAAGGACAGTTTCCTCAATCCTTGGTCTTTTGTGACCGGTTTCTTGGTGCCCGACCCTTGCTTCATCGGTATCAGTTAAGCTTTTCTGAATAAGTGCCACCCTTGCCTCAGGGGCCAAGTCCCCATCATCATGGGCATCCCCGACATCACCACCATGCCCAACATGGCCTTCCTCAGTGGGCTCTTCGGCACCACCAGTCGTCTTAAGAGGCAAGGCTCCAGCCTCCTTGGTGGTAATGACGGCTTGACGAGCAGCCGCATCAAAATGCTTGGACCTCATCGAGGACTTAAAGGTCCTCCTCTTCAATTTCATCAGCTCCTGATGGTCAAAAATCTCCTCTTTCTATATTTTTAATCTACTCAGGGGTGAGATTTGCAAGGAATGAAACAACAAAGTCAGTATAACGAGCATGAATAATAAAGATAGATTATCCAGTTTAACAAGTAAGAGAAAGAATTACATCTGATGACCCCATCCTCGGTCAAGCACTTGTTTTTGTACAAGTGACATATATCATAGTTAGAGTGGACGACTAGACAGGGTTGCACCCTCCAGTCTGGATAACGGTTCCCCCTTACAATATTGACAATGGGCACTAGTCCATTATGAGGATCGGGCATTATGCCGGCCTGGACATAATAACTGTTATTGTCCTCCAAAAATGACCAACAGAGGGTCTCCACTTCAATAAACCTCTCTAATCTATCAACCAATCGTTCACTCGACTCCGGCCTCCACACTTCCATCGGCACTAATAGAATCCTAGTAAGAGCAATAAACTCCCATCCTTGCCTACTCTCAACAATAGTTATATTGTTGTTCCAGCCAGACACCTTGCTCGACATGGGATAAATGATTTTGGGTCGATTTGGGTCACTCCTCATCACCAACACATGGGTTTCCTCCTTATAACTGACTTGAAAAAATTTGTGGAAAGCCAATTGGCATGGTTCAAAACCCTGTCTACAGCACAAGACTATGAAGCCAGGTAGATACCTCACGACATTGGCTCCAATCATGGCCAACATAGCTTGCATGTCCTTCAAGAACTCACAAATGAATAGGTCTAAGGGAAGATGCAGGCCTAACTGGAAATGATTTTGGAAAAATGATACATGGTTCAATTTGTAAAAGAAACCACTTAAGGTGTCCTCATCATGTAAAGTCAAAGCCGGGGTATAGGTAAGTCGGTACTCATCTTTGGATACCCTATAATTTTTGTGCAAGTCTTGGATCATTGGGTCCCAGGCCTTAGCATGCTTGCCCCTATGTGTGCTCGATCTCCCCCTTTGAGATCAGCCACGACCACCATGACTGGCGCCAGTACGTACCCCCTTATCAAAAGAATCTACAATTCTCCCCGACGTAGAGGGACCAACTTGGGGTTGAGCAACATGTTGTTCTCTCCTCCCAGATATATCTGCTAAATAAACAATGGGATAAGTACTACATGACATAGACCAAGATAATGACCAGGACGAGGAAGTATCCTCCCCCCTCATATTATCTGAGAAAGTCGAGGAAGAATCCTCACCTAATCGTGGACGATCCAGGTGCCCGGACTTAAAGTAATAGAGATTAATGTGGACAAGGATTTCAGTCCATCCCCGAAACAACACCATGTTAGGACTGTTGATGTCGAGATTGTCAATCCTAAACCGGCTAGAGTTGGCTACATCGTTACTAGATGATTGGTACCTTGTCAAAATTTCCCCAATCTCATTAAGCCCACCATCAACCACGGACCATCAATCTTTTGTAATTCTAAAGATTTTGGGTATGATAGCAGTATACGACATTGGGATTGCTTCTCCAGGTTTGTGCCATGATGAACACACGAAGGTAGCTTGATGAGCAACAAGGGAGCAACAATGGAGAAACAATGGAGGTTCTAAATCACTAGAAAAATTCAAGAATGAAATGTGTAAAAAAGGGGTTTAGAGGGAGGATTTGCCTGTTTATGAAGATGGAAATATGAGCTGATGGAACAAACTGGACTTAAATCTTCGGAAATTAAACCAAGCGCAAGAGCTATCCAAGAAATTTGCACCTTATATGTTCCTTCTCAAAGAAAATGGTGATAAAAGAGTAAATATGATGAGGGTTTTGGTTTTTATACCCAGGTCCAAGTAGGTATCTGTCGAGAAAAATGGGTTGCATGATCTCCCACTACCTGAATTGAATGCTGGTGCGTGTTCCCAATGAGAATGTCGCGACAATGATAAACCTGCCCATCAATGTCTAAATTTGTTAAAATGATTATCATCCTCGAATTTCGAGAAAAATCCTTCATATACGTTAGTCGGGGATGATATATACTTACTCCTGAACATAGTCAATCTAAAAAGTCGGGGGTTATTGAACGGTATAAACCGAGTACGATTTTGGACCCATAAGACCAGCAAGGCCTAATGGGTTCTGCACAATTAAAATATACACAACTCAAAAATACGACTTGGGGAGTGGGCCTCCCTACCTATGCTCGTCTTAACACCTTAGCACAACAAGATGTCAACCAAGGCATATTGGAGAATCATCTTATGACGAAGATGGTCATGATACATACAAATGTCGAACATGAAAATGTCAACCACAACTAAGCCCATTAAGGCTACTTTAAGATGACAAAGGGAGTGGGATTTCTTACCTTTGAATGTCAACTAACAAACATGCCCGACGTAATAACAATGTCAACCACCAAATACCGGGCATGAATGTCCGACATACGTCCAGAGCATAGTTCTAGTCCTAGTCCAATATGGAAATCTAGGAATTAGGATCTTAGTAGGATTCAAATCTTTATTCTCACCTAACTTTTTATAAAAGGCAGGAAACTGTTTTCAACCACTATAAATACATGCGAAATTCACGAATTTCTGGTAACGCATTCTTTGACTATTAAGTTTTGTCAATTGATTTGCTTTCATAAAATACCAATACTTAATCTCACGTCGGAGGACATTCACCGGTAAAGCCCATCTTAGTTTACGTGTTTGTTCATCTTTTTCAGACTAATAAAGTCATCAGGTATATCCGAACCACTGGATTTTGGCAAATCCGACATTTTTTGCATCATCATGATCAAATTTCTTTAATAAGTAATTAAAATTTATTATTAAATAAAATATGAATAAACCAAATAATTAATTATACAAATAAATAAATGAATATGATAAATTTTCATTTGTATATAATAGAGATCGAATTAAATAAACAAAAAGAAGAACTACTTTACTATAATTCTATTTGATTATGCAGGAAATGATCCAGATCAGCCTTGCCGGGGTGGTCTCCGGCCAATATGACATGAAACCACGAACAAACGACTTTCCGGGGTGGTCTCCGGCTAAGACCCTCTGACATGATGATGAGATATGGTGTATTGAGCTTATAAACTGAAATTTATAACGTATATTCAGAATAGCAAATAAGACATTACCTTTTAATGTTTGTATATTGTCTAGTATATATAGTGGAGTCATGGGATCAATCTAAATCCCTAGAATCACGGAAATTTTGTGGGCGTAACTGTCTCCGACAATGTAGGAGGCGGTTACAAATAACGACGTAGATTGACGTACGTGTTGGTACGTCGAGGTCGCTTAAGTGTTCAAAGTTGACCTAATTTTGTGCCTTAGCTTGATAGAAATTGTACAAGTAAATAATCGTATGTCAGACGAAGCTAGGTAGGGACCAAGGATGGTCTGACAATGAGCTAACTGATCTTTACCGTTGGGCCATGGGTGTTGTAGCAATTGGACTGGCCCATTCTATGGTAGTGCCTTTGTATCGTCTAAAATGTTGGGCTTCATTTTTTGGGCCGGGCCTGTCACTTTTATTCTGTTCAGTGGCCCCCAACTTTCTGTGTTGACTTTGTCGATTAGGAAGTCATAAAAAGTTTCAAGTAATCTTACACAGCTCGCTGTTGGATGGTCGACTGAGTAGATGTAGGTCAATCTCGACGATTGATTCTTGACGGTCTGGCACGCTATTTAATGTGCCATAATTTTTGTAATGATGGTACGAGTCTGGCAATTGGACATCCATTTTGGGAACCTGTGCGGGGCAATAACTAACGGAATAACGGTCGTGTCTCCTACCCTTTCCAATTACGGTAAAATTTTCGAGACATATAAAACGAAAAATCTTTTTCCTTTTCAAACATTACAAACCCCAAATTTCTCAAGTACTCATCAAGAATGAAATGCAAGGAAATCGAATCTCTGGGGTAATCGAGCTTTTGCTTCTCCTTTGAATCCTTTCTTCTCCAAATTAATCAAGGTATCCCTCAATTCCTATGTATTTAGGTTTAATTTCAAGCTTCTATCTGTATTCTGCCATGGCTAGGACCTTCGGCTTCGAGCTAGGTGTTAGGTATGGATACAACTCCATAAACCTTAAGGTTTACAAAAGGTTACAAGGTCCATGGGTGGATTTAATGAGGGAGGAGTGTATTACCATCTTAGATAGGTGGGGTTCATTTTATGGTGAGGTAAGGTTTTCGTCTTGAGAGAGTATGGGAGATTTTGGGGCGGATGATCCACAGATTGTCCGCTTCCGTTTCTTCAACAAACTGATATACCACCTCATTATCTTTTACATCAAATCCAACAAACCACCCTTCCCCAGAGAAAGGTTAGCATTCACAGGGGAATCTAGGTCGTCTACAGGTAGTTCAGAACATACGTCAACTAGGACTGATTCCCCTATTTTTGTGTCTTCTCTAGATATGGAAGTTCAAGGATCGTCTGCTTCTGCTTCATCGAGCTCCTCCTCCAGAAATATAGTTAATGCATTTTACTCGACGATTGTCCCATGCCGCAATGAGAGAGGATATGTGGCCCCCAGGCTGGCAATTGGTAGGAAGAATGCAGAATCAAGAATCAACATCTTGCAAGACTTCTTTAAGGTCCCCAAAGATGACTTCCACCTAACTCACTTCACTGAGAGACAATGGAATGCCCAATCTTTGATGCACTAGGGTTTGAATCCGGCCAAGGTAGCTTACTATTATTGCCAATTTGAGAATCCAGCCTACGCCTACCCTTAGATCCCTACATCTGCGAATTTCTAGAGTGCTTGGCCGCTGTTCCCATGTAACTAGTTGCCAATACAGTTAGGGTGCTAGTGTGCATCGCCATGGTGTGCAGATTTGTAGGGTATTGTAAATACCCCATTCTGAATCCATCGGATCACATTTATACCTCTCTAAGTCTCGCTTTGAGTCAAGAAGTAGAAATCCACCATTTCGTCATGTTTCATTAAGTTTTGACTAACCACCGTTAGATTGGGACTAAACTGCATACGAGATAACGAGGGAAGGACTGAATTGTCCACATACTGCATTATCTCGTGCAGAATAGCATGTCTCACGTGAGATAATGGTGTTCTGCAGAATGCAGATAGCAGTTTCCTCGTTGATTTCAACCTCTTTCGGGATAAAACATCATCCATCCAGCTAACCAATGATTTTTGGAGTCTGGAACCTTCTCAAGGTGTCTGATCTCATCTTCAACACCTCTCCAACACCTATATATACCTGAAGACTTTCAGAATTTCAAAGGTCCGCAATCCCAAGAAAACCCCCTACATTTACTGGTTTCTCTCCTTGAAAGATTCCTGTAAATCACCCCTAAAATCACCTCAATGTTTGTTTGTCAACCTTGTTGATAAACAAACATCAAGATCCGAGTCAAGGACTGAGGCGAAGCTCTGTCCGTTTCAAGATTCGACTCTAAACATGAGTAGAAACTCTGCCCGAATCACCTCACGCAAGGTAATCTCTATTTCCTTTCTAATTGATTGTTAGAGTGGTATAAATACATAGAATCTAGGATCGGCCTAGAGCCTCCCTAAATCATGGGGATGGTCTCGAAGAAATCGATCCTACATTTCATTTAACCCCGTTAAATGGATCTTTATTTTATTTTTAATTGAAATCTTCTTCTTTTTTGAAAACCACTCTTTTCTTTAGCAAGACCGATCTCCGGATTGGGTGGAATGGGTGCTCCTTGACCTTCTCATTACATAACCTAAGCCCCGAACCCAAAAATCTCTTTCAAAATGGTTTTTCTATGTTTCCAAATAAATAATATAGGTGGCGACTCAAAAGATGTTCAAAAAAAAAAGGATAAAAAGAAATTCGCGCATCGCTACAGTGGCGACTCCAATGGGGATTATTAATTAAGAGGCTTAAACTTGCGTCAAAATTAAAGGAGAGGTTTTCAAAAAAAAAATTCGTTTTTTTTTGCTCCAGATCAGGCATATCTCGCACGAGATATCTTATCCCGCGCGAGATATCGCTTCAGCAATCTGGTGTCTTCTGGTTTTCCCTGTTCATCTCAAAGTCCAAGACAAGGGTTGAACACGCAAGGGGGATCCCAGAATTCATTATCTGCAGAGTTCCCTCATCTTAAGGCTTCCCTTAAGATATCAAACTCGAATCCGTATTTTAGTTTAAATAATTGATTGTTATTTATAAACTGCGTGTGATTGGGTTTTATTTTATTAAAGTCTGGTCTATTGGGGATTTGGGAGTTGTAATTAATTTATTCATCTCTGTCTCTCTCTCTCTCATTATTTGGAACTACGATGGCCTGAGTCTTCCTAAATTGGGAGAGACGTAGGCAACCATTTGGTGCGGCCACTATTTGTTTTTCTTTTATTTTTCAAAAAAAAAAAATCTCTATTTTTATCTATCACCTAGACTGACTATCACACACGCGCACTCATGCTATATCTGTCATTGCACTACATACCCTCTATAAACTCGGGACCCACACTAAGGACGGATGACGGTAACCACCTAGTCGCCGGTCTCTCCGAAGTTGGATCATCCCACTTCGCGTATTCAATCCACCTAGATTGTCATATCGCGGGGAGCCTAGCCTTCCAGCCCTGCATCGCCAAATTTTCATGTAGATTGTATTTTTAGGATCACTCCGTGACCGGTCGGTTTGACTCGGTAATCTTTTCTTGTTTTTGACCAAAATAAAGCCATGTAAAATTGACAATAAAGAAGACTCGGAAAAGTCCCCCGGAAAAGTCCCTTCGGAAAAGTCCCTTCGGAATGACCCTTTTCGGATGTCCCTTTAAAAGAAAAAATATACAACCTTCAAAAAAACAATCTTACATGGCTTTGTTTTACAAAAATAGGATTGATTGCTTAGTCATTAGGTTCTGATAAAGGCCTTAGAAACCCCTCACAACGGATTCTCCGTTCCGACCAAAAATTAGGTCTAAAAAAAATCGAATTTCCATGTGATTGTCTCGTGCGTGACTACATGTCTCGCGCGAGATAAAGCCCCTGTTTGATGTGTTTGAGCCTAAACCATTTAAGTCTGCTTCCGACTCGTTTGGGCTAGATATGATCCTGACGTCGTCTCTGCATCTCTTCCGTAAGTTTTCCGAAGCTACTCAACCTCAAGACTCCCAACACAATGTCCGGAATCGACGAAATTCCGGGTGATGAAACTTTGTCTGAAAACAACCAGAAACTTCTGGAAGAAGCCAATGACCGCCTAGAAGCGCAAGCAACCCAAATTCACACTCTCGTGGAAGAAATCCAAGAGCTTAGGGCAGCACTAGCCAATAAAGAAAAGAAGAATAAAAATGATTCTTCCTCCAGAGAAGAGGAATCATACACCAAAAAGGCCAAGGGTCACCGCCAAAGCAAAAGCAAGAAAAAGAAGTACGAGTCTAGCTCGTCATCTTCCTCCTCCGACAACAAAAGCTACACATCCAAGAAAGAAAGCAAAGGGGAAAGCAAGAACGAACCCCTCACCATGGCCTTGTTAGAAAAGAAACTTGCATCCCTCGATGTGAGTAAGGAGCCTCGCTCTCCATTGATTATGACACCCTTCGTCAATCCATGTCCAAGCTTCCTAGAAAGTACAAAACACCCGACATTGCAAAATTCAATGGCACCACCTGTCCCAAATCACATTTGGAGACCTACTCTTGGGCCATGCTACCTATGGGTGTTGATGACAACCTGTTAGCTCAATGCTTTCCACAAACTCTCGATGTTGTTGCTTGGGATTGGTACATGACTCTTCCACTCTCTACAAGACTCGATTGGCCACTCGCTAGTCATACATTCCAAAAGCAATATGAGGACAACTCCCCTTACCGTACTTTCCAAAAGTAATTTGAGGACAACTCCACTTACCGCACCACTAGAAGGGATCTCGAACAAACCAAGCAGCTTCCGAACGAATCCTTCACAGATTTTGTCAAAAGGTAGAGGGTCAAGCTAACTGAAATCGTTGATAGGCCAAGCCTAGACGAACAAATCCACATCCTCATACACTGTCTTAGGGAAGAATATCAAGACAAACTTGCCGGCAACTACTTTCCTAGCTTCGCCGAACTCCACAAGTCGGGCATACGGTTAGATGACCTCATCAAGCAGAAAAGGGAAGCCAAGAAAGAAAGTGGGTTCCGCTACAACAAAAGTTCCTCTTCCTCTTCCAACCCCAAGGACACTTCTGGCAATGCTATTGTCTTCAATCATCCCGGAAATGGTAAGTACTCTGCGGTACCTCCACCACAAAAGAAGAAAAGGGATAGACTTTATGACAAGCTTGAAGGGATCACTCAAGAAGAACTCCTCGAAGTGCTCATCAAGAATGGAAAAATCAAACCAAGGGAAGGTGGACCCCCAAAGAAAGATCTTCCTACCAATCATGCTCATCATCTCTTCTGCAAGTACCACAACTTCACTGGCCACGACACCAACTCATATTTCCACTTGAAAGACGTCATCCAAGATTTGTTTGACGATAAAGAGATAGGGCTACCTAATGTTGTTACTAATCCTTTGCCAAACAATGATGTCAATTTGATAGAAGTAGAAAGTAGCTTCGAGGATCCTACTCGTCTAGCCACAACTGTGGACGAGAGCCCTCTTGAATTTAATAAATCTTCTTTCTGTTATATGATGTCTTGGGATGAAATCTTAGAACAAAAGGAAAAAGGGTCTAAAACAGTCAATCTCCTCACACGATCTGGTCGTGTGATCATCAACAAAGATCCAAGGGACGAAAATCCTCCTAAACAAGCAAAAGCTTCATCATCAAGCGAACCAGACGACTCTCTCTTAACTAAGCTGAAGAAGACACAAGCAAACATCTCAGTTTGGGATCTCATAGGAGCATCTCACAAGCATCGCGAGATGTTGAAAAAGGCCTTAGCTCAAATGACCATTTCCTCAGAAGCAACACCCGAAGAGCTTACCCAAATGATCGGTCAAGTACAATTTGGCAACGTCATCACTTTCACTGACTTAGACCTCCCATCCTATGGGAACAGTCATCATGAGGCCCTCTACATAACTGCTAAGGTGAATGGATACAGAATGCCATGAATTTTGGTCAACAATGGTTCTGCAATCAATGTCCTTCCGAAGAAAGCCTTATCATCATTAGGCCTCACCCACAAAGACCTTAAGCCATCAGGGCAAACTGTAAGAGGGTACGATTGTACTGCTAGAAACGCTTTGGGATCAGTCGTGATACCTATAGAAATGGGGCAAGTCACCATGAGCATCGAATTTCAAGTCATCGACATCCCGACATCCTTCAACTTGCTGTTTGGCTGCCCTTGGCTACACGACATAGAGGGTGTACCTTCCTCCCTACAACAATGTATCAAGTTCAGACACAACGATACAATAGTCACCATACACGGAGAAATGGTTACTGCTAGCCCTATCCTCAAGGTACAACATAGCACTTCTGATTACCTGTTCAGTGGCTTTAAGATCGAGAAAGAAAGCACCATGAATGTCATAGAAACTTGCAACGAAAATGATTACTCCAAAGCACTTCGGTTTTCCGGAAACCTTCCTGTTTGGAGAATGATGCAAGGAAAAGGATACTTCCCTGGCTTGGGACTTGGAAAACACTTGCAAGGGATAACGGAACCACCACCAGTTCCCTCACCACACACGAAGCATGGCCTAGGATACTGTAAGTACCCAAATCTGGCTCATGCCTTCCGGTTAATTTCCCCGGCAATTCCGGTAATTTTCCCGGTAATTCCCTGGACTTTCCTGGAGTTCTGGAACAATTTCGGAACTGTTCCAAATCATATAAGGGCTGAAGGGAATGCTTCCCAATTAAGAAACACGTTTTTCTTAATTTAGGAAAGGTTCTAGAATTGCCACCTTGCATGATTCTAGAAACATGCTGAGTCACAAGGGATAATGCCGCACGGCTGCATTAGCCAAGGATCTCTGGCCGCACGTCTTCATTGGTCTTATTCAGACTGCCTATAAATAGAGCCCTCCTCTACCCATTTGACATACGAAAAAATACATACCACACTCCATATTCAGACTCAAAAATACTCCTAAATACTGCTGGGAATCCCAAGGGTTGAAGAAGCAAGCCAAGAAGCCACCTCCCTCCTCCTTGAAGATCCCAAGATTGGTCCTTCCACCTAGCTCAACCCAAAGAAGAAGAGGCCACCATTGGTAACCTCTCACTCCCTTGCCTTGCATTTTAATTGCTCTATGTGAATTAGATTGCTCATTGCATTCATATATTGTTATTATCTTTGCTTGGGACTTGGTAGTTTGCATTAAAGATCATATCTTTATTATACCCCTTTTCCCTTTTGCATGAATTAGGCATCATTTGTCATTAAAAATGTAATCTTTGAATCAAGGGTGCATCCTTTGCACCTAAAAATCCCTCTTCTACATAAAAATGTCATCTTTATGCATCATTTGCATATAAAAATCATGTCTTTATAAAAAAGGTGCATCCTTTGTACCTACAATCCATTTTCATGCATCCTTTGCATTAAAGGTCATTCCTTCATCATAAAAATGCACCCTTTGCTTTCAAAAATAGAACCTTTGTGCATCCTTTGCATATTAAGCCCTAATTTCATCATAAAATGCATCCTTTGCATAGAAATCATGCCTTTACATCAAAATGCATCCTTTCCAAATCAAATGCATCCTTTGCAACCCAAAAATGTCATCTTTTCACTAAAAATGTCATTTTTACATGCATTCCCCCATGTCCCCATTAGCAACCTTGGAACGGACCGGTGTAAAGATCCTATCTTTGCATCGTTTCTTCCATTAAAGGTTCCATAATCTCTTTAGAAAGGGACAACCTTGAACCCTATATCTCCGATTATCACTTAAGACGAGCATGAAGCATTCATATAAGCTCGATCGTCTTAAGGTGTAGGATTGATGGGCTAAGGACATTCCTTCCTAAAGAACCTCATTTTTGGGCTATAAAAGAGAGTCCTTCTCTCGATCACGCAAGTCCCGAGGTTAAAAATGCGATGATCACAAGTCCAAGATGAGGACGGGATCAAAATCCCGAATACATAAAATCCAAGAAATCCCGAGCGACAACCAATAAATGGTTTGTACGTCCGGAAGACAACTTGGGACATTCCCTCCCCTTTCATTCAAACACATGCACACAAGAAAGCACGCAAGCAAGCAAAATAAAGGAATCTAGGGAGACTTGCTACGGCAAGGCACCTTGGGTGAACGACGATCCGTTCTTCCCAAGGGGTAACTTAACCTCCGAACCCATAAAATCCTTTTATTCAAAGTTTTGAGGAAATCAAAATGGCGTGGCGACTCCGTTTTTCAAATTAAACCGGATGTCTTCAAACTCGCGTGAATCCAACAAATTTAGGCACACATTCACAGTTTGGCGACTCCGCTGGGGATATCCCAAAGGAGAAAAGCTTTCATTTTTAAAATAAACGATACCTGGTATATAGGTGGAAACCACTAACCTTCCTGTATCGCTCCCTAACCCGGGGCTTGCGATAAACAGTGGTTTAACAATCCCACGTACCGGTATCACTTTTCGAAAAAAAAAAGTAAAAGAAAGCTTTTCCCTTTGAGCGGGTTAGACTCCCATCGCGGATTCCAATTATTTTGCTTGCTTTCTTTGCCTTGTATTGCATCATTTGCATCTTGGGATCTGTGCATACTTTGAACGGGAAACAACCCGAAAAATAGCAAAGGAGTGGAACCTGGAAAATTGATCCATGCAGTCGTACGGCTCAATCCTCCTTGGATTCTAACCGGATGGCCTCAGTGGCAATTCCATCAGGAAAAATTATGGTTAATCTGGCAGTCCAAGCAGCTTGGGGCTACTCAGTTCCAAGACTGACTGGGGCTCCCAGAAAATTTACGTGCTTAACTGTTGCATTCTCCCCCGTCCCCAAAAAAATCATTCCTTTAAAACACATTTATGAAAATCTCTGTTTTAACTCAAAAAGGAACATTTTTAGGAGACCGCACACTACGCGCACCCTATATATCCTGTACACTTTGCACGCACGTCCCTTTAAACCCGGGGTGGTTGTTCAGAGCTGCGATCACGGACAGCCTTACGATGCTCCCGGGCGCGCACGGAATCACCCCAAACTCCCCATGGCAGCCAGTGTCGACCAATGCACAGTCCGTGTCACACGTTTCAAAAAACCGTGACTTTTGGTTGGTTTTTGGTCTAGTCCGTGTCATATAGCCCAGTTTCATATCCCCATAAAAGGTCAAGCCTTAGTCCATAACGGAAGTCAAGGTCCTTCGCTCAAGCGAAACTCTGCCAAAATTCTGACAAGGAAAAATTGGTAGAACCTTGACTCTGACATTGACTTTGACCTTGACCTGCACGGAACGCGTAAGAGTCGAGACCGAGTCTTTGCCAAGAAAAGTCCAAAGATCTTTCGCCCAAGCGAAGCTCTGCCAAAATTCTTACAAGGAAAAATTGGCAAGATCTTGACCCGGCATTGACTTCGATTTTGACTCACGCCCGGCGTATGCAACGAAGTTCAATGTGACACTGTGTCATCTGGCTTTTACCGCCCGACCCATGCCTAATATCTTCTCGGACATTACCGAAAAGTCAAAACGTCAATCGCGCAAGCAAAATTCTGTCGAAATTCTATCAAGGCTGAAAGACGAGACTTTCCCGGTATTGCCTTGACTATAATTCGCATCGCTCGTGCGTTAAAAGTTCCTATGACCCGCTAGACCCATTAGGAGCGTTCTTCTCTCTCAGTCGGTGGGATCCGCATGCCCTATAGGACCCTCGCCCGGGGCTGTCCACCCTGGGAGGTCGAAATATAGGAGGAATACGATGGGCTTATAGACGTAGTGACGGAACCCACTGATCCAGGATCTAGAGTAGTTGCGAAAAAGAAGGGCAAATCCCCTTTTTCCAACCAAATAAAAATTAATAAAAGACACTGTTTTAAGTAAACTGGAAGATTCCTAATTTGCATATTGCTTGAGCCTTCAGCCTAAACACCTACCCCGAGTCTAAACCTCTCCTATCCCTTTCCACAGTGAGAAAGAATTGGGTGAGAACACCGGTACAGCAGTTTGTCGGCACAAAGATCTCAAGTAACCCGTCAAAATCTTCGAGTCTCGAAGCAATCAATCCTACATTCTGTTTAACCCCGTTAAATGGATCTTTATTTTATTTTTAATTGAAATCTTCTTCTTTTTTGAAAACCTCTCTTTTCTTTAGCAAGACCGATCTTCGGATTGGGTTGAATGGGTGCTCCTTGACCTTCCCATTACATAACCTAAGCCCCGAACCCAAAAACCTCTTTCAAAATGGTTTTTCTATGTTTCCAAACAAATAATATAGGTGGCGACTCAAAAGATGTTAAAAAAAGGATAAAAAGAAATCCGCGCATCGCTACAGGTATGAACCTTGCATGCACGTATTTAGGAGGTTTTTTGAGGTGGTGGTGAATGACAATACCTTTGGGATTAGTACCCCGTCCAAAGCTAAGACCCCAAAACTGTTCATCAATCTGCCTGATGAAGTTTCTGGGTGGAATACCCACATGATATTAGTGGAGAGAAGGAAGGGATGGGAGTTCCCTTTTCCCGTAGCTGATTCACCTCCAATGAAGGAGGAAGATTACTGGGGCCCGGATTGGACTAAAGAACTCTACCGTAGATTGGTATTGGTGGCTTGGAGGAGCACCATTAGCAGGGCCGCACTTGGGTCAGACAAAGACTTTTTTATCCAAGCCGGCATGATGCTGGGTGTAGATTGGGGAGGTAGCCCCTTTAGTACCAATAATCTGTAGCTTGAGATACCCAGTTGGGTAATCCATGAGAGGGAGAGGTTTAAGTCCCAGTGCCATTACTGCAAAAAGAAGCCGGGCCATTGCAGAAATGTGTTTCATTATGAATTGCATTGTTGATTTAGGGGATAGAAGGAGGAACAAGAAGGCACACGAAGCTGCTAACGCTCGAGCCAGCCGCGAGAAGGAGGTTGAAGACAGAAATAGATTGATCCCTAAGGCTGGCATTGGGATGGTCCCCATTGATGGGACTGGGCCAGTGGAGCCAATTGAGCAGGCCCTCCATGTTCAAGTTATTGGGGGAGAAAATGAGGTCGACACTTCCACCGAGCTGGCCTCTGGCTCTGATCTCTGACATGAATCAATTTCGGCAGATTCCCAAAATATAGTGGACTTGGAGCTTGATGTCATAGAGCCATAAGATGATGAGGATGCCCATCCTCTCATTAGGCAGAGAAAGAGGTCGCTTGTCGACGAAGGTCATGACGAAGCTGGCACTTCTCAAGCAGTGGCCTCTACCTCCAGCCAACCTCCACCTCAAGCTCCTCAATCCATAAGCACTGATAAAGTGCAAGCCTTGGTAGAGAGGCTTAATGATGTCCCTCCCCTTATTGGGATCAATAGCTTAGTCCGCCAATATCTGGAGCTAGGATTGGGGCAAGTAATGGTGAGGAGGGCTACATATAGAGATTTGTTTGCTCGCTTTGCTTAGGAGGGGCTCACTCCAAAGGAGTTCAATGAGAGATTATGCCTCCTTCATTCTGAGGTAAGACTTATGTTATCCACACTTTCTACTTTCCTTATGTTTAATCGTTGTACTTTTGGTCGCCTTTCTTCGTATGACTGTTGCATTGACTATTATTTTTTTGTTGTGTTGTCTCTTGCTATAATTGAACAAGCCAAGAGTAATTGGAGAGCTGCTATTGAGAAGGAGCAGATAGCTTCAACGAAGTAATCCAGGAAGGCCAGGGAAGCCGCTGAGCTAAGGGAGAAACTTATAGATTCTGACTCTAGTCTTCGTGCTGTCCCAGCTGCTTATGCCAATGCTTAGAAGGAGAGGGATGAGGCCCTATCCGATCTGAAGCTGGCAAGGGAGTAGCTTACTCCTCTTCAGAAGCAAGTGGAATCTTTTTCTCCCATCAGGGCCAAGATGGAGGAGGAAGCTGCTTCGGCCAAGTACGAGAAGGCGTAGTTGGAGAGGGATCTAGGTAGGCTGATTGCACTGGTCCAAGAGCGGAATGCTTGCTTGGCCAAGATGATTGAAGACAAGCAAGCTACCTGGCTCAAATGGGAGGAGGAGGCCTAAGTTAGAGAGAAGGCTGTTCTGGAGGCCTTCAAGAACAGTGATGAGTGTTATGGCATCATAGTATCCCGAGCTAGAGATTTCTATGATGTTGGATGCCAACACATGGCCCGCCGTGCTGTGGTGGATCCTTCTATCGAGCTGTCAGTTGATAAGTTGGCTAAATGGGCCTATGTCTAAAGGTATGATATTGTAGCTCGGGCTGGTCACTCCCTTTTTCCCTTTAATGCCAACGACTTGGCCGTCATAGCCCAGCAAGGTTCAGAAGATGGAGCAGAGTCTTAGGTCGCTCCTCCAGTTGAACATATGAACTTCAACACTATACTTCAAGAGCTAGAGGAGGCTGATGAAGAAGATGAGGTCACCTAAGACCAAGTCTTTCATGAAGTCGAGCACCAAGAGCAGCAGCTGCAGGAGCAACCCAATGATTATCAAGACAGCTTATCTTCTTTTTATATTTATTTTGTTTTTGTAATTAACAAGCTACAAACATTTTTTCCTTTTGTTGTTAGTAATTAATGCCTGTTGGGTTTTGGGGTTACATACGCAGTGGAAGACATGGAATAAATCACAAAACCCTAGCCATGAATACGTCTAATATGAATAGATAAAAAATTATGAATATAGATTTACTAACCTTTGTTGCGAGTTTGTCTTTCGTACACAAATCGTAATTCACCTTGAGTCGTGGATGAAACTTTGAACTTCTTCCTTGTTCTTCCTTGTGATGAATCAACAATGCTAGGCATTCAAGCTTTAGGTGATAAAGCAATAACCCTCTATCGGTAATCCACAAGCGAACGAACCAAGATCGAATCTTGCTGGATTGCAAGATGATCCTTGATTGTTGAAACTCTTTTCAACAATCTATGGCTAATATGGAATTGAATCTAGGGTATTTGATCGTTGATTCGTAATCAAAATAAAACAATTTGTGTTTCTCAAACCCCAAAATTCGTGTGTCTTTGCCGAGGAGAAGGGGGCTATTTATACTTTATGAATATCCCTAACACTTAGGGAGAAAAGCCGTAATTCAAAGACAAAATGGAACAGTCAGACGACAGGGCACGATCGCCCCTCCTGGGCGTGCGATTTCCCCATTTGTCCATAGAAAAGGCGCTATTTCCCCAACCATAGTGCGTGGTCGCCTCTTTTGGCCAAAGAAAAGGGACAATCGCCCCCTGTTTGGGTGTGCGATCTCCCCTTCCCCATTTCCATTTTTGAGCCATTTTTCAATCCGTTCTTTGTGTGTGACCCTATAGGAATTATATTTATGTTGGTAGTGAGTTGAAACATCGATCCTCACAAGACATAAGTAGTTTCTAGCAAGCCATTATGTCCACCCAATTAATATAACATCAAAGCTTGATTCCTTGATTGATCATTGTCACAATCCCTTTGTCATATGATGTCATATTGAACATAAGTCATGGTCCACGTCAACTTATATTGTTCAATGCTTTCTCGACTCCGAATATGTTGATAATCCAAGTGAATTTGATCTCTATCAAATTTCTTGAGTGTGGCCACACATTTCATCAACACAATTCATCGAGGGGCCCAAGCTGACATCTCTTTATGAGGGACAAATTCCATCTTGACTTATAATTCTTTCCTACAAGAATCGAGTCGTGCCAACATAGCCCTTATTGCTATCCTATTAAAGATAGTGTTAGACTACATCAAACGCAATGTTCATCATGTGGAAGATGATGATAATCTCAGGTACCAAGGATTCTAATGACACGACTATCATGAGATTTAATCTTGACATATATGACCATAGACCACGTTATAAACTCATAGATGGGTCAGTCCAGTATCTTGTTCTCTAACAAGTACCTATAAGTGTAATGTGCATCCCCATGCATTTAATCATCTCTATGATTATCCATTATCAACTTATACTAGTTATTCACATTAACTAGGGACACGGAATATTATAATAAACATATAAAACATATAATACTCAAGATAAACATTCCCTATTATAAATGGTAAGGACGATTACATAACTGTATTAACTATGAGTCAAAATAGTTATACGCCTAGGGCATAACACCAACGATCTCCCACTTGTGCTAGGCCAAATCTCATGTGTATCGTATACCCATGGACCTAACAAAACCATCATGCTTTGCTTGTGCGAGGAGCTTTGCAAGCGGATCCCTTATGTTATCGTCGGTTGATACTTTGCATATCTTAACGTCTCCCCATTCTATGAATTCTCGAATGAGGTGGAAATGTCTAATTATGTGTTTGGATCGTTGATGTGACCTTGGTTCCTTTGCTTGCATAATGGCACCACTATTTTCACAATAAAGTTCCCCAAGATTAGTGATACTTGGAACGACTTCCAAAACACTAATGAACTTCTTGATCCAAACTGCCTCTTTAGCTGCATCGGATGCCGCTAAATATTCTGCCTCAATTGTAGAATTGGCTATTGTACTTTTCTTGGAACTCTTCCAACAAATTGCACCTCTGTTAAGCATAAACACAAACCCCAATTGTGATCTAAAATCATTTATTTCAGTTTAGAAGCTTGCATCTGTGTAACCCTTTACAACAAGATCATCTTCCATCC
This sequence comes from Adenophora triphylla var. japonica, assembly GCA_022495995.1. Lineage (NCBI taxonomy): Eukaryota > Viridiplantae > Streptophyta > Magnoliopsida > Asterales > Campanulaceae > Adenophora > Adenophora triphylla. Next base: position 42,224 of record JAFEMH010005574.1, on the reverse strand, counting down.
CTCCAAAGACCAAGAATGCATCCTAAGTCCTTCTCAAGTACTTAAGGATCATCTTAACAGTCATCCAATGGTTTTCACCAGGATTAGATTGGTATCGACTCGTCCTACTAAGAGCATACGAGACATTAGGTCTAGTATAAATCATGGCATACATGATTGATCCAATAGCTTAAGTGTATGAAATCTCATTCATTCTCTTTTGCTCACCAGTTGTCTTAGGACACTGAATCTTGCTAAGAGTAATACCATGGCCCATTGGTAAGCTTCCTCTCTTAGAATTTTCCATCTTGAATCTTCTAAGAACTTTGTCAGTACTTTGACTCAAACCAATCATCCTTTTAGATCTATCTCTATAGATCTTGATGCCAAGGATGTAGGCGGCTTCACCTATATCTTTCATTGAGAAACACTTCACTAACCAAGACTTGACAGTCTGAAGTGTAGGAATGACATTTCCAATAAGTAAGATATCATCGACATACAATATTAGAAATAGTAATATGCTCCCACGAAACTTCATGTATACACATGGTTCATCTTCGTTCTTGATGAAGCCAAACTCTTTGATCGATTCATCAAAATGAAGATTCCAACTCCTAGAAGCTTGCTTCAACCCATATATGGATCTTTTGCAATTTGCATACTTTATTAGAATTCTTGGATCGACGTCCATTTTCCATATCTCATAGTCGTAATATGCGGCTATGGCAAAAATTCTAACAGACCTAAGCATTGTAACTGGCGAAAAGGTTTCATCATAGTTAATACAATGAATTTGCCTATATCCCTTTGCTACAAGCCTAGCCTTGTAATTATGCACCTTCCCATCCATGTTGGTCTTCTTTCTTGAAAACCCACTTGCACCCTATAGTTTTTACACCTTCAGGTGGATCAATCAAGTTCCAAACTTGATTATCATGTATGGATTGTAATTCGGATTCCATGGCTTCTAGCCATTTATCGTAATCAGGAGTGGACATCGCCTCTTGATAGGAAGTAGGTTCGTCATTCTCAATGACTTCCACTTCATTACTTTCCGATACAAGAAATCCATATCTTTCGGGTTCGGATCGTAACCTATTCGATCTATGATGGACTTGTACATCTTGAACCGGTTCCACAACTCTTTGTGAATTTGGTTCCGTCTTTACTCTTGGTTCCATGTTATCTTCGGGCTCTTGAACTTCTTCAAGATTAATTTTTCTCCCACTAGATCCTTTATTGAGAAACTTTTTCTCAAGAAAAGTACCATATTAAGCAACAAACACTTTGTTCTCATTGCGGTTGCAAAAGTAATATCCTTTAGATTCTTTAGGATAACCAATGAAAATAACTTTGTAAGATTTTGGTGCTAACTTATCGGAGACAAGTCTCTTCACATAAGTTACGCAACCCCAAATCTTCATGAAAGACAAACTACGTTTTCTTTCATGCCACATCGGGTCTTAGGAGCCGATTTAGTAGGGACACTGTTCAGTGTGAACGCATCAGTCTCTAATGCATGTCCCCAAAAGGAAATAGGAAGGTCAACTTGACTCATCATCGAATGAACCATGTCCAACAAGGTTCTATTCCTCCTCTCAGACACACCATAACATTGTGGTGTTTCGATTGGAGTCAACTCTGAAACGATTCCACAGTTTTTGAGATGATTGTCAAACTCTTGGCTTAAATATTCACCACCTCGATCGGATCAAAGTAATTTAATAGTTTTGCCAAGTTGATTTTTTACTTCATTTTGAAATAGTTTAAATATCTTAAACGATTCACTTTTCAACTTCATTAGATAGCCATAGCCATATCTAGATAAGTCATTAGTGAATGTAATGAAATACCAAAATCCTCCCCTAGCAATGCTGCTTAATGGTCCACATACATCCGTATGTACTAGGGCCAATAAGTCACTAACCCTTCTACTACTCTTAGTGTAGGTTGGTTTGGTCATTTTACCCAATAAACAAGATTCGCATACCTCATATGATTCATAATTGTGTGAGTCTAAAAGTCCATCCATATGGAGTTTAGAAATATGTTTCTCTATATGACCAAGCCAGCAATGCCACAAGAATGTATTGTTCATATCATTTGATTTAGATTTCTTATTTACATTATAGATATCTTCAATATCATTTTGTTTCTCAACATCAAGAATATAAAGGCCATTAAATGAATTTGCAATACAATAAATCATTTCATTTAAATAAATATAAAATTTCTTATTCACAATAAGAAACCTATATCCTTCATTATCCAAACAAGAAACAGAAATAATATTCCTACTCAAATCCGAAATGTAATAACAATTGTTCAAAACATGGTATTAGTCTACTAGGTAAAGTGACTTCATAAGTCCCTACGGTTAATGCAACAACTCTTGCTTCATTTCCCATACGTAGGTCTACTTTACCTTCTTTAAGTAGCTTTCTATTCTTTATTCCTTGCACATTTAAACAAATGTGGGATCCACAACCGGTATCCAATACCCAAGAACAAGAAGTAGAAAGGAAAATATCAATCATATAGATACCTGAATTAGTAGCAATCGTATTGCCCTTCTTCACTTTTAGGCCTTCCTTATAAGCCTTGCAATTTCGCTTCCAATGACCAACCTCTTGGCAATGGTAGCAAATTGCATCATTTTGAGACACTTTGGGTTTAGCCTCTTTGGCATTAGCTACTTTTGCCTTACATTTAGCAACCTTTGCTTTACCTTCTTTTCCTTACTTTTTGAACCCCTTTCCTATGTTAACCATTAACATATCATACCTCTCTTGCCTAGCTTGCACTTGGAACATTTCCTTTAAGTGCTATGCTAGGACAAAAAGCTTCTTCCAAGTGTTCAAGGTCCTTCTGAAGAGCCTTACACATGTGAAATTACCCGGATCCAGCTCGCGCACGGGCCCCGACATCTTGCTTTGCGTTGGTCGAGGAGGTGTCTCGCTGCTTTTTTGCTTGTAAAGTCACCACGCCATTTTGATTTAGCCCAAAACATTGAGAAAATGCATCAGTTTAAAAATTGTTGTTGTGTGATGAGATTTTTGAGTTTGGAGGTCAGGTTACGCCTCGGGAAGAGAATAGCAGAGCTCACCCGAGTCGCCTCGTAAAAATGAGTCTTTCGGTACCCCTACTTTCTTTAAATGTTGTTTGTGAGTATGTGCTTTTAAAAATCCATGCTGCATCGGATGTCTATATTGTACAATGCTTATTGAAATGTATTGAAATAGTGTAGGAAGGAAACCTTACCAATGTTGGTTCGTGTCTGTCTTCCGCTGGGGAATAGTATTTGAGTGTTGAATAGTGTTCCGGGATAGACCGAGGTTGCTTCGGGATGTGCCGGTTGTCTGCGGACAGAGCTTCGGTGTGCCTCGAGATTGTCAGGTGTGCACTCGAGCAGAGTTTCGGCGTGCGTTGGGATCGCAGGGATCATTGAATGGACTCGGGCAGAGGTTTATCGTGCATTGGGATCGTCGGTTGTGCTCGGACAGAGTTGCGGCGTGCCTCGAGATCGTTCGCTGAGCTCGAAAAAGGCTGGGACGCCTCAGGATGGACCGGCAAGGCTTCGGGATAGATCGGCAAGGCTTCGGAGTACCACGAGGGGCCTCAGAATGACTCGAGAGTTCCTTGGGGCAGCTCAGGAGCATCTCCGGAGCGCTCGGCAGTGCTCGGCAGAGCTTTGAAGTACCACAATGGGCCTCGGAATGCTCCGGAGGGAACCGAAAGGGACCGAGATTGCCCCGAAGGGTCTTAGAGGGGATTCCTAAAGGCTGGGAGAGAGGAGAGAAGACGGATGTGTGAAAATTATGAGGGGTGAAGCCCTCTATTTATAGGGTCCAAATTCTGGCTAGTTGTGTCGCACGACACTGTCAGCCATTACCAGTTTTTTTGGTTTTCCTGGATTTAAGGTAATATTGTGGACTTTAAGGGAATTTTGTAATTATGATGTCTAGATGCAAAGTCGTTCGCACGGACATGTATTGCTTTTCCAAATTTTCCAAATTTTCCTAAAAAGTCCTTTTGTACTTTTTATCCCAGAATGGCCCCTCCCTTGGTTTGGTTGGTGGTTTTTGGGATTTTTGAGGGCTACGGGTGTTTGAGATTGTGTTTGTGTGAGTCTGCGGTGCTTCCCGTGCATTCGAAAGAGAGTGATCTAGATTGGGGTACTTAGAGAAGCCCCTCGACGACGTCACTTACTGAGGAAGTGGGTCATCGATAAGATAAGGGTCTTGATCTTGATCCCGTGCTGGGAGAGGATGTGACCGTGTAGGCCAGTTTGTGAGAATGTGGCAGTGTCCTTTTGTGTGACTGTTTAAGTCGGTTGGCTGGACCCTTTGACAGGATTCCTACATATCCCGTATGGGAATCAAGCCTGATCGTAGTTCGTGTGTGGAGTGAGTTTTGTCATGCACGAGGATGTGTGATGTCCTCTGACTGAGACTCTGTGTGTGGACGTGGTGGTATCCTATGGGTGACCGTTTAGGTCGGTTGGCTGGACCCTATGATAGGATTCCTAAGTATCCCTAGCGGGAATCAAGCCTGATCGTAGTTCAGAGATCATGTAATTATGAGTGTATACAAGCGTGGTGGTGCCCTGAGGTGATGTGACCGCTAAGGTCGATTGTGAGGACGTGGTGGTGTCCTGAAATTGAAATTTTATGGTTTTCCAAACCGAGTAATTTAAAGCCTTCCGAGCTGGGGATAATGATTTGGGAGGTTTATACGGTCTTCCAGACCGAGTAATATAAAGCCTTTCGGGCTGCGGTTAGTGGTTTGGGAGGTTTATATGGTCTTCTGGACTGAGTAATTTAAAGCCTTCCAGGCTACGGATAGTGGTTTGGGAGGTTTGTACGGTCTTTCGGACCGAGTAGTTTAAAGCCTTCCCGGCTACGGATGATGATGAGGACTTTTTATGCCCTCTGACTGAGGTTGTGCCGTGCGTGAGGATGTGTTGTGTCCTCTGACTTAGGTTGTGCCATGTGTAAGGATGTGTTGTGTCCTCTAACTGAGGTTGTGTCGTGCGTGAGGATGTGTTGTGTCCTCTGTGATGGATGTGTATTTACCCATCCAAATGATGCACTTTTAGGCTTTCTTTGCGTTTGATTCCCGAGTTTTATGTATATTTGATATGGTGTGTTAGTGTTTTGATAGTTCAGGGGCTGAAGTTCAACAATGCTGAGATCTTGGACAAAACTGACATTTGGAAGTTCAAAGGACTAAATGGGAAATATTGGAAAATTCAGGGACTGAACTGGAAATATGGAATTTTTGGACGAATTTAATTTATAAAAATTCGTGGGTTAAAGTTAAAAGTAAAATCCCAAAGAGCGAAGCGCAAAAGAAGTCATTATAGTGGTCAAAGTGCGGGTGCAAAATTGCGAGACGAAACGAATATTATTCATTACAAATCAAGGCCACTGCTTCATGGTATATGGCCGAGAGAATTGAAAGGTTGGCCGGCCAAGCCTTGAAATAAGGGGCCAAGCAAGGGCCAGGAGGAAGAAATTAGGGGCCAATGCAATATGGCCGAGGAATCAGTGCTTGTTGCCGAGGAATCAGGGCGGACGCGCCAGGCAATAAGGGCGGCCGCGCTTGTTCTATGAAATTGACGCCAGAGTTTCTGCCAGTTAGGGCGGCCGCGATGTGCACTTGGGCTGCCGCGCTCCTCCGACTCCAACAGCAGTTTTTGACGTATTATTGAGGGCAATCATGTCATATCTCAGTCTTGGTCTACAGTTTTTGGCCCTAACCCTATATATTCATAGAGCAGCCACGGCAGGAGAGATCATATTATCATTAATTTGTTTATTTTGTTTCTTTAACAACACCATTGAAGAGAAGAATTATTCATCAATTCCAGGTTTTATTATTTGTAAATTATGAGTAGCTAATTTCTTAGATTTGTAGATTGTTTTGATCTTCACCGGATTTCTATGCAATAGTATTTTAATTCTTTCAATTTAATTCCTTCTAGTTCAATAATAGATCTTAATTTCTTGTTCTTAGATTCGAGACGTATGTTAAGATACGAACTCATCTTTGAATAATTGGGTATTTATTGAGCATTGATTTGGGTGATTTATACATAGACCACTATTAATTGAATAACTTGGTCTGTGCCGTAATAGAATCGGATCAACGTTAGGTTCTTTAATTCTTTCGTGTTTAATGTATTCTTGGCATATTGTGGTACCGTAATAGAATCCACAATAGTAAGAGAATATTTAGGATTGTAATCCGGCCACCTAACCGTGTCGATCCTAGCTAAAGTGAATGAATCCTTGAAGTTGAGTTAATGTTTTATAAGTAAAATTCTGCATAGAATGATGGTGAAGGGAAATCCAATCTACGAATCTCTGCTCATAATCTGTTTTCTCGTTTAGTTAATTTTTGTTATTTATTTTATGCTCTTAGTTCTAAATCAAAGCTATAAACTGTGGTTACGAAATTCACTGCTTTCACTTTACTTGTTTACCAACGAGTCTCTGTGGATTTGACCCCTGCAATTGCATACTGCTACACCGATAGTGAGTACACTTGCTCAGTTTTTATTACAAGAGGGAGATTTCCTCCATCAAGTTTTTGGTGCCACTGAACGACAACATAAATAGACTTGAGGAAGCATTTGAGGGCGACCCCCTCTTTAATCCCCTCTTTTCAGATTCGGACATCGAATCAGAACCCTCCACCACCGAGGTAGAGGAAGAGAAAGCCGAGATGGCAGAACCACCGGCACAAACTATGAATGATTTCCTGAGACCTAGGGTAGACACATCTACCTCTTGCATAGTGTTGTCCGATGCAGCCAAAAATTTAGAGGTCAAAGGACAACACTTTGCCATGTTTCCAAGCTTTCACGGATTGCCTGGCGAGGATACACTCACGTTCCTTAAAGAGTATATTATTGTTGTTGCTCAATTTTTGTTAAGACAGGGAGTGACTGAGGAGCAAATTAGACTGAAGTGCTTTCCTTACACTCTTAAGGGAGTGGCTAAAACATGGTTGATAATGCTTGCACCGAGCAGCATCAGTACTTGGGGAGAATTACAAGATGTGTTCCTTAAAATATATTACCCACATCATCTTTTGGGTGGTTTTAGACAGAAATTGATGACATTTTCCCAAGATGTGGGGGAGCCCTTTCATGAGGCATGGGAAAGATTTAATACAATGTTAATGCAATGTCCCCAACACAATTTCACACTACCCTCACTGAACCAAGCCTTTTATGATGGCTTGAATGACAATGGTCAATCAATGGTTGACAATGCTGCTGGAGGCTCGATAGGAGCCAAGACCCCGGAAGAAACTAAAGCGTTATACGAGATGTTGAGTGCTAACTCTCAACAAAAGAGTTTGAGGGGTAAAACAAGGGGGGTACTTGAATTGAATGCTAGTGATAATATTTCAAAGCAGATCGCACTTTTAAATAATAAATTGGATAAATTGACTGCTTGTGGCACTTCTGCTGGTGCCAATGTTATTACTGATTATTGTGCAAATTGTGGTTTATCATCTCATGTGACTAATATGTGTCCAAGTGCAGCAAATCTCTTGTATAATCCTGAACAGGCACATGCGTTCAATGGATATGTATCAAGACCACCACCCCAAGGCAACCAATATGGCAATTACAATCCATGGGGTGGCCATCCGAATTAGCAAATAAAACCTCTTCATGTGCCACCACCTGGACAACATGGTAGTGCACCTTGGGAGATGGCAGTTCAGCAGTTAAGGATGGAGATGCAGCAAAGCAACAGAAATACAGATGCTGCGTTTGAAAAGATGGGCACACAAGTAGAGCAACTTGTGAAGGTTGCCCAAGAGTTGATGAAAGAGAAGAACCCACCCGAGCAAGCAAAGTCAATCACAACAGTGTGGGATGAAAGTGAGGAAATTGAGGAGGTATTTCTTTCTTCCCTTGATAATTTTTGAATGTGATAATAGTGATAATGTTAGTGAGGAAGAGGATGAGATGGGGGAGGTTCAATATGTATTTTCTGCATTAAATTTAGAAACCCCTCCCCCCAATGTTGTGAAAACCACATCCCAGAGAGGTGTGGAGTTTGAAAAGATTAAACATGTTTAAAAAGACCCCGGGTGTTTCACTATCCCAATTTCTTTAGGGGGTCAAAATTTTAAAGGTTTGTTGGATCTTGGGGCAAGTGTTAATGTGATGCCCTTTTATGTTTTTAGAAGTTTGGGGGTATGTGAGTTGAAACCCCCCATGAGAGACTTGCAATTGGCGGATCTCTCAATCATAAGACCTTTAGGGGTTCTTGAAGGGGTGTTGGTTAAAATTGATAAAATTATTATCCCCATTTATTTTTATGTGATGTGTATGGAGGGATCAAGTGAGGAACAACTGAAAACTCCCATTTTGCTTGGGAGACCATTTATGTTTGACACTAAGGCCACCATTGATGTGTGTCAAGGGGTGGTGTCTTTGAGAGGCATGGGGGAAGAATGCAAGTTTGATATGTTTAAGAATGACAAGAACCTTCCCCCTAAAGATAGTTTTGTAGGAGCCATAACCGATTTTCCAATTTTTAAAGATGATGTGAATGGATGTGAGAAAAGTGGGGATAATGCGAACGTTTATCCCATGGCTAGTAACACTAAGGCCGACCAATACTCTAGGAGTAACGGGTCGTATCACTCCCCACACAACTCCCATAAAGAGTCGATTCCATCACATCTACCACAAGGGCCTTCAAAATGTAAAGTTAGTGAGGAGAGTTATAGTGATTTATCTGATTCTATATTTGCTACTATTTTTGTGCATGATAACTCTCTTGATCTTGGGTGTGAGAATGGTGTTCTGCAAGGTGCAGAAAAGGTTGAGTTTGGGGGTGGAAACCCCAATAAAAAGAAAAGAAAGAGGGGTAAGCACAAGCGTAAAGTTTCAAAAATAAATGTGGCTTCACCCCCACTTGTTAACAATGGAGAGCTGAAGTGGAAAGAGAAGGGCGTTTGTACCCGTGAGGAAAGGAGATGGTCCAAAGGACGCAAAGCAAAGGCCAAGTAAGCTTGGGACCATAGTCGGGCTAACGACTTTAACCAAATGCGCTGCTTGGAAGGCAACCCAATGAGGTATGTTTTATTTTTATGTTAATTACTGTTTAGTAGTGTCTTGCCATACGTTAAGCCCAAGGCACGCTTTTGTTCTCTTTGCTATGAGGACATAGAATATTTTGAGTTTGGGGGTGGGCAACTCTCCGAGTTTGTGGGTTTATAGGGGAGTGTATATAGTGTCACCTTCCAAAAAAATAGAAAAATTTTAAAAAATTTTGTTCTTTTTGTAGTTGGTATGTTGGCCAAAGTCTGTGATGATTAGAGTGTGCTTTAATTTTAAAATCACTTGTGCTATTATTAGTGTGGTGATTGGGATTGCATTGAAACATTTAAATTATGATTGCACCACCTTTCTCTTCCGTATCATATTCTTGGTCATTGTCATCAACTTAGGTGCCCTTTATGGGATCACTTTGTGTATTCTCGAGGTCCCTAGAACATGTTTGCATGATTGTCAATAACACGTCAATAGGTTACTTGATATATATGGCTATTCTTTGAATCCCTTTTGTGAGCCTTAAACTTTCTCGTCACTTATATAAAATTTTCCGCTAGAACCCTTTTGAGCTTGAAAAAGAATGGAATCTCTCACAAAGTGGGAGGTTATCTTAGACCACCATTCGCCTTCATATGTACCTTCATTATCCCACCCTTTTAACTTATACACTATTTTCTCACCCTTTCAAGAAAGTGAAACTAGGGAAAGAATGGGCATAGTTTGGGGGATGTTTTGAAAATCGAAAGGATTGAGTGGAAATTGGTCACGAAAATAAAGAAGTGGGTCATGTTATGTAATGAAAAGAGGGGCTTGAGCAAAATATTAAATGCACATTCTTCGTGATATATTTGTGCACTGAAAAAAAAAGGAAAAAAAAAGAAGAGAAAAAGTGAAGCCTTGCCCCTATCAAAGTAGAAATTTTGTGTCAAGGTGACCAAAGAAAGTAATGGAATGTGTTCAACCCCATGTCGATGTATGAAAAAGTTTTAGTTTGTGGGTTGTCACATTGGGAAATAATAAGGGTGAGTGGAGAAATCATCATCAAAGTGAGGATGTATTGAAGACTTTCTAGTTTCATTTTCTTGTTTTCGTATGTCCTTACCTTCATTTGTAACCATGAACCTAGCCCTTGCGAATTGTCGCACTTAACTTTTGAGCCATATTATTCTTTCAATATTGAGTAACCGGGTTGACAATCGTGTAAATATGCATATGAGTGTCCTTTTTTTGTGTTGTAATGTCTATGACATATTGATTTAGAGCATCACTTAGTGAATCCATAAACAATCTTAGGTTGTTGGCAGTGACCTCCCATAATTCATTCATCATTCAGGCCACGGTGGAAAATTGTGAGTTTCATGCTTCAATGTGATTGTAATCCCATTACTGTGGTGGCACTTGTTGATTATGTGTGTTGGTAAGGATCTGAGACTTGTATGGCCAATGACTCATCTGTGATAGAACATCCCAAAAATAATTATTTTGTTTTAATATTTTATTATTAATAGTTAGAATAGTTTTATTTTTATTTCTTTTAGTTTTGTTTTACTCGGAACGAGCAAAAGGTTAGTTTGTGGGTGTTTGATGGATGTGTATTTACCCATCCAAATGATGCACTTTTAGGCTTTCTTTGCGTTTGATTCCCGAGTTTTATGTATATTTGATATGGTGTGTTAGTGTTTTGATAGTTCAGGGGCTGAAGTGCAACAATGCTGAAATCTGGGACAAAACTGACATTTGGAAGTTCAAAGGACTAAATGGGAAATATTGGAAAATTTAGAGACTGAACTGGAAATATGGAATTTTTGGACGAATTTAATTTATAAAAATTCGTGGGTTAAAGTTAAAAATAAAATCCCAAAGAGCGAAGTGCAAAAGAAGTCATTATAGTGGTCAAAGTGCGGGTGCAAAATTGCGAGACGAAACGAATATTATTCATTACAAATCAAGGCCACTGCAAAATTGAGAGAATTGAAAGGTTGTCCGGCCAAGCCTTGAAATAAGGGGACTAGCAAGGGCCAGGAGGAAGAAATTAGGGGCCAATGCAATATGGCCGAGGAATCAGTGCTTGTTGCCGAGGAATCAGGGCGGACGCGCCAGGCAGTAAGGGCGGCCGCGCTTGTTCTATGAAATTGACGCCAGAGTTTCTGCCAGTTAGGGCGGCCGCGATGTGCACTTGGGCTGCCGTGCTCCTCCGATTCCAACAGCAGTTTTTGACGTATTATTGAAGGGCAATCATGTCATTTCTCAGTCTTGGTCTACAGTTTTTGGCCCTAACCCTATATATTCATAGAGCAGCCACGGCAGGAGAGATCATATTATCATTAATTTGTTTATTATTTTTCTTTAACAACACCATTGAAGAGAAGAATTATTCATCAATTCCAGGTTTTATTATTTGTAAATTATGAGTAGCTAATTTCTTAGATTTGTAGATTGTTTTGATCTTCACCGGATTTCTATGCAATAGTATTTTAATTCTTTCAATTTAATTCCTTCTAGTTCAATAATAGATCTTAATTTCTTGTTCTTAGATTCGAGACGTATGTTAAGATACGAACTCATCTTTGAATAATTGGGTATTTATTGAGCCATTAAATTGGGCAATTTATACATAGACCACTATTAATTGAATAACTTGGTCTGTGCCGTAATAGAATCGGATCAACGTTAGGTTCTTTAATTCTTTCGTGTTTAATGTATTATTGGCATATTGTGGTACCGTAATAGAATCCACAATAGTAAGAGAATATTTAGGATTGTAATCCGGCCACCTAACCGTGTTGATCCTAGCTAAAGTGAATGAATCCTTGAAGTTGAGTTAATGTTTTATAAGTAAAATTTTGCATAGAATGATGGTGAAGTGAAATCCAATCTACGAATCTCTGCTCATAATATGTTTTCTCGTTTAGTTAATTTTTGTTATTTATTTTATGCTCTTAGTTCTAAATCAAAGCTATAAACTGTGGTTACGAAATTCACTGCTTTCACTTTACTTGTTTACCAACGAGTCTCTGTGGATTCGACCCCTGCAATTGCATACTGCTACACCGGTAGTGAGTACACTTGCTCAGTTTTTATTACAAGAGGGAGATTTCCTCCATCACTCTGACTGAGGTGGTGTCGTGCGTGAGGATGTGTTGTGTCCTCTGACTGAGGTGGTGTCGTGTGTGAGGATGTGTTGTGACCTCTGACTGAAGTTGTGCCGTGCGTGAGGATGTGTTGTGTCCTCTGACTGAGGTTGTGTCATGCGTGAGGATGTGTTGTGTCCTCTGACTTAGGTGGTGTCATGCGTGAGGATGTTTTGTGTCCTCTGACTGACTGAGGTTGTGCCATGCGTGAGGATGTGTTATGTCCTCTGACTGAGGTTGTGTCGTGCATGAAGATATGTTGTGTCCTCTGACTGAGGTTGTGTCGTGCATGTGGATGTGTTGTGTCCTTTGACTTAGGTGGTGTCGTGCGTGAGGATGTGTTGTGTCCTCTGACTGAGGTGGTATCGTGCGTGAGGATGTGTTGTGTCCTCTGACTGAGGTGGTGTCGTGCGTGAGGATGTGTTATGTCCTCTGACTGAGGTGGCGTCGTGCGTGAGGATGTGTTGTGTCCTCTGACTGAGGTTGTGTCATGCGTGAGGATGTGTTGTGTCCTCTGACTGAGGTTGTGTCGTGTGTGAGGATGTGTTGTGTCCTCTGACTGAGGTGGTGTCGTGCGTGAGGATGTGTTGTGTCCTCTGACTGAGGTTGTGTCCTGCGTGAGGATGTGTTGTGTCCTCTTACTGAGGTTGTGTTCTGCGTGAGGATGTGTTGTGTCCTCTGACTGAGGTGGTGTCATGCGTGAGGATATGTTGTGTCCTCTGACTGATGTTGTGTCGTGTGTGAGGATGTGTTGTGTTCTCTGACTGAGGTTTTGGGCATGGACGTGTTGGTGTCCTAAGCTAGGGATGTAAGTGTTTTTGCCTTGGGGGGGGGGATGGCACTCGTGCCTTAAGTGTTTTGATTTTGGGAGGCGTGTTTGCCTTGTGTTTTGTTTTGCAATTAAGTGGGCGAGGTTCAAACTTACGATGACGGCCGGTGTTTGGTTTACCATTTTGTGTTTTGGAGGAATTTTGTGCCTTGGGATTTGTGCTTAGAGGTGTTTGCGCCTTTTATGTTTGTTTTACCATTTAGTGGGTGAGGTTCCGTCTTACGGATGACGGCCAGTGTTAGTTTGGTTGGGTTAAGGACCAAGCTGCATTGAATCTACTGAAAAGGCCTTTGGACAGCTAGGGGCAAAGATTGTAAGGGCAAAAGGGTAATCTTTCCAGGGTATGCAATGTGGTCCGCACGGATGTACTTTGTTTGCAAAGTGGTCAGCACTGATTGTCTATGAAATTTGATTTTCCCAAATTCAAATCAGTTTCCAGCAACGAAACATCCTTCCATTTTTCCATCTTCAGTCGAGAGAAAAAGAGAGAGAAGGAGAGAAAAAATTGATTTTTGTTCAAATTTCCTAAGGGATTCTTCCGAGTTTGCTTGAATTGCTCGTTATGGCGGAAAGAATTAGACGAGGTCGTCGCCAAAGGACCCAAGAGGCTATCGAGAGGAGGTTGGATCTCCAAAGGAATTGCACTTCCTTTGTGCCTTCGTCGAGGAATCCGGATGTGTTGTATCCAGATCCGGAGGTGTACAACTTGCGGGAGGGGACCGAAAGGGAGGTAAGAAATCAATTTTGTTTTGATTCTTACTTGAATTGTTGTATGCTATAACTAGGTTTTAGTTTTCACATATTTGGGGCTTTTGTTTTTGCCATGCTCTTTTTGTGAAATTTATGATGAATTGTTGAAATTGAGCATGTAACAATAATGGGTATGTGATTTTTGTGCAAAAATGTGGGGATTAGCTCTTATTTGTGAAAATAAAATGCCTCTCTTTGAAATGCATGCTTTGTTGATTTGTACCTTATGCTATTTTCGTATTTACATTGTGGAAAAATTGCCGTGTAGGGACGTACTTTGTGTGAAAAATTTATGTGCAATGTGTGTCGTGTTTTTGTGACGGTTTTTTGAAAATGTGTCGTGTAGTGACAGATCCCTCTTTTTAGAAAATTGTATAGTGTGTGCCGTGTTTTTGTGACGGGTTCTTGATAATGTGTCGTGTAGTGCATGCCGTGTTTTTGTGACGGACTATGTGGGGAAAATTATGTGCAATGTGTGCGGTGTTTTTTGACGGGTTTTTTACGTTTTTCCGTGTTGGGACGGACCTTTTATGTTTTGCCGTGTTGGGATGGACTTTTATGTTTTGCTGTGTTGGGATAGACTTTTTTTGCTTTCGTTTCTCTTTGGTATATTTGCATTAAGTACTGTTATTGACGTACCTTTGCTGTGTTTACCTGCAGGATGAGGTGCCTTCATCCGGGAAGGCGAAGAAGATGAAGTCTTGGGGGTCGCTCGAGGTCATAGTTGAGTTGTGGCAGCATCTGCCAGAGATCTCCAGGGAGGGTAGACCGAGTCCTAAGAGGCTGGTCTTTGATTCTAGTTTGGGCGTGTTCGTGGAGAACCTTGTCGGGATCGTGGAGACGCAGAAGAACAAGGGCGTCTTCTTGGCTTTATCTGAGTATTGGTGGGACACCATGCATACCTTCCATCTAAGCTGGGGAGAGGTGACGGTGACTCCTACCAATTTTGCGGCGATTACTGGGCTTTCCTTAAAAGGAGGGCCTGTGAGATGGCGGGACAGGATGTCCGATGGGGTGCTGGCAGAGCTACTGGGATTTGCGCCCTTCCCTCGTTAGGGCCTGGGTATGCTGTATATCAATGTAGAGGCAGATCACGGCCAACATTGGGGCTTATCGTCGGGGCACTGGATTGGTGACGGCTGAGCAGCTGGCACGCTCTTTTCTGTGGTTTGCTCTTTCCGAGACTCTGTTCGCGAATCACGCCTCCTCCGCTCTTTTCCCTCTGTTGGAGAGTTTGGTGGACTTGGGGAGGGTTAGTGAGATTGCATGGGGCGAGGCGGGCTTGGCCGAGCTCTATTTTTCCATGGACAGGTTTAGCCGAGGCATGGCCAGTTTCCTGGGATGCTTCGATTTTGAACTGGAGTATGAGTTTATTGTTGTTTGTGGTTTAGCAGTTTGTCATTTCTCCGTCTTCTTTTGCTCTGAGCCTTATTTGCTTCTGTTGCAGGTGTGTTGCTATGAGATCTTTCGGTGTCAGTCGTGGGATCGGGATGCTGAGGCCATGGTGGCCTATCCTGCTATGCTGGGCTGGGCTCGTCCTTTGAGGAGGAGGAGGACGATTAGGGGGAAGCTCACTGTTGCGTATTGGGATGTGCAGGACTTCCTGGAGAGAGATAGCCGAGCTGTACCCCTGGGTTAGGTATGGTGACGACGAGCTCGAGGGCGGTCCTGCGGTGACACGGCAGAGGAAGATTCTGCGGGGCCTGACTTGCGATGTTATGTATCTGGGAGAGAGGGTCTTCTGGCAGCATGGCCTAGGCGAGCCCCCTATGGCTTCGAGGGATCCGCCCTTCGGGATGATGCATCCTCGTGATATGGATGTGCTGGAGTATGGTACGTACTTGTAGGGTGTGAGCGTCGAGGAGTTCATCCTGTATGGCGAGGAGTACGAGGCCTTCGTCAGGAGGAAGGTGAGGACGCCACAGGTGATGGCGAGGGAGAGGCAGGATGGCCCACCGCGTCCCCCAGATGTTCCGGTGCCTAGGCCGAACTTCACGTATGTCCGTGGGGATTCTTTGAGGAGGAGGGTGTCTGTGCCCATCCCTGAGCAGGCTCCTGCTGCTTATCGGGTTGACCCAGATGCTTCGGTGAGTGTGCTTACTCTTTTCCATCTTGGAATCTTTTCTGTATTTTTCTCTTTTTGTCGAGTGTGCTTGTATCTACTTAGCTGAGCGTTTCTTTGGTTGTTTGCTTGCACAGGTCTCGGGGAGATCCTTTGATACGTTGACCCGCCGTTTTGTGGGGCTACGGTCCTTTTTGAAGAAGCTCGCGGGGAAACTGTCCTGCAGGTCTTCGCGGCGTGCGCCGGCATTTGAGCCGATGCCTTCGAGGCATTCTATGGATACTCCTTCGTCGAGGGCTGAGCCAGGGCTACAGCAGGAGGGACCAATTTGGGGGCGACATAGTCTAGATGCCAGGACATCTTCGGGCACCCAGAGGCCGCGAACTTTTCACCAGTTCATTCCTCCGCATGATGCACAGGGAGAGGGTTCGTTGGCGCATCCCTTCTATGATCCTTTCACCGGGATTGACCCTTCGGAGTACTTTGAGTACTCGCCTCAGGAGGGGGTCCAGTATTCTGATGACGTGGGTGTGGCTGGCGAGTTTGCCGAGATGCCTGTAATAAAACATTTGTATATGCACAACAAAGTATTTTATTTGAGATGTAATGCCGTATTTTGTGATTACCAGGGATTGTCCTAGGAATTGTTGCTAGTTTAATATTTGTGCATGTCACATGAGCTGGGATTGCGTTTGTGGTTAGTGTATGATTGCCGGAAATGGCTTTGGCCAGGAGTTTGGGCATTTTGGGACAAGGTCCTGCCGGGAACAGTAGTTGTTTGGCTGTTTACTGAAAATGTGGGACCAGGCATGCAAAGTGGTCCGCACGGACAGACCATGCATGTAAAGTTGTCCGTACGGACAAGCTTTGCTTTTGGTAAAGAAATAAGAGCCACATAATGTCTGGTCTTCCCTCACTTCCCCTTTACAGTCATTTCTAGCTTTCTTCCTCATTTTCTCTAGAAACCTCCATTTTTGCCATGGATTCTTCGTCCGTTCTAAGAGTTTTACCGAGGCTTTCGAAGGTGCGGCAAGCATACTTCCTTGAGCGGCTGAAAATGTGGATGTTGCACCGTATGAGGCACAATAGGCGGGCTTTCGAGGTGAGTTTTCGACTCTGCTCGGTTTGGTCCTTTAAGGAGCTAGTTCCTGATTGGGAATTGTTGCGGTGTAAGTACCCAAATCTGGCTCATGCCTTCCGGTTAAGTTTCCCGGCGATTCCCCGAACTTTAATAAAGTTCAGGAGCGATTCGGGAACTTTTCCAAGCTTTCCAAGGAAGGAAGGACCTGCTAGGAATTTAAATTCCAGGCAGGACCTCGCTGGAAAGGGCGTTCTAGAATCTGCCACCTTGCAGGTTTCTAGAAGGAAAATGGATGAGGCTTGACCTATCGTGCGACATATCTTGCCTTGACAAATTCCAGTTCGCCACCTTGCATGTTTCTAGAAGGAAAATGGTTATGGCTCGTAATGTCGTGCGACATACCAAGCCATTCCCATGCATCCTATAAATATTGGCCTACACCTCTCATTTTGGGAGGAGCTCTTTTCACTCCTTAACGTTACTCTGCCCAAATTACGTCCAATATACATAAACCAGCCCTAATCCCCTATTAACCCACTCTCATACATACACCAAAAATCAATCTTTATATGATTCTCTCCCTCTCTTGGTCCTATACCACATACACATAGAACCAACGGTTCTCATTGAATCTGGGTTTGATATCAGCTCCAGAGGCTGATGTTTGAAGGCTCCTATATCTAACTTGATATAGGAGTCGTGGTCTTCAAGGGTAATGCTCTCTTTTCCTCTCTCTCTCTCTTTCAAACACATATGGTTTAATCAACCAAATAGTCTTAAATATGATATAATGGCTGAGATCTAATCATGGTCTATCTATTCCATCCACAAATCGTTTAGATCAGTTGATTTTTTCCGCAGTATTGCATGTAATCTAATCACATTAATATGGTTTTGCATAAACACTAGAAAAGAGTATGGATCCCTCATATACACACCCTCTCGACGTGTTCATTATTGATATATGTGCTCTCTGATATGCATCAGTGCTGTAACTTGACTATATTATTGCTTTGCTGTGTCTATAAATGTGTCTGTAAAAAGTCTCTTCAAATGGCTAAAGGTGTCACGCGACACAACTTTCCATGCAAGTCCTGTGTCACGCGACAACATAGGCTAGTCTGCAGAAACTTTCTCCTTTCACTTGTAACCTGATTTTAATCTTTTCCTGTTGTAATCTGATGTCCATTTGTACTTTAAATGTCGTCTCCCATACACAAAGGATTCATCAGGGATCCTCTCCCAAAGATGAACAAGGGTCCACACGTGGCTTGTTTTAGGGAAGATACACCACATGATGATGTGAAGTCCCTTTTTCTTTGTACATAAAAATGCAATCTTTACTTTCCAATGCAACTCCCTCATGGTTGGATAACTCTCCAAGGATTGTCTAGTGACCTTCTTAAGGCACGAAAGACATAGGATGAGTATAAAGATCCAATCTTTATACCCCTCCCCTTAGTCCCTTTGGTACTTGAAGCATCCCATGGGGTGTATCGGTGTAACGGTCTCATCTTTACATCGTTTCCTCCATTAAAGATGCTATAGTTGAAGTCCCTTTAGAAGTGGACGAACATTAGCCCCTACATCTCCGATCATCACTTGAGACAAGCATAAATGTCCCTACTAAGCTCAAATTGTCTCAAGATGTAGGATTGATGGGCAAAGTCTTTTCCTTTCTAAAGAGTCTCATTCTTGGACTATAAAAAGGTGTCCCTCTATTCCGATCACATGTGACCTTGTCCCAAAGAACATTGGTTTAAAACACACCAAGGCTCTCAAGCCTAATATGGTTGATTATCCCAACGGGAGGGCGAAAAAGGTCACTTAATGATGATCATAAGTCCAAGATGGGCACGAGATCAAAATCCTGAACACATCAAATCCAAGGAATCCCGAGCGGTAACCAACTCAAATGGTTTATACGTCCGTAAGATAACTTGGCACATCCCATTCTTTTTTCAAATCACACACACACACACGAGAGCACAAAACAAGCACGAAAATTGGATCGAGGGAGACTTGCCTTTGGCAAGGCTTCTTGGGTGAACGCCAAACGTTCTTCCCAAGGAGTAACTTAACCTCCGGACCCTATTCCTTTTTTCAAAGTTTTGAGGAAATCAAAATGGTGTGGCGACTCCGTTTTTCAATAAACCGGATGTCTTCAAACTGAGGTGAAGTGGTGACCCCTTATACGAGAAAGCGGTTCACAAAACCTGCGATTTTGGGCCCACATTCACAGTTTGGCGACTCCGCTGGGGAGAAGTAAACGTTTCCAAACTTTTTTCATAAGAATCATTGGAAATGTTTACGAGGGTTAGCCTCCCGCCGCGGATCCAATTTTTGTGCTTATTTTTCTTTCCTTATTTTTGCATGTATCTTGGTTTTTGGGATTGTGAATATTCTGAATACTGAACAGGGAGCATTCTGAAAGATGAAAAGGTGCTAAAATGTTCGGGGAACAGCCTGAAAATGAAAAAAAAATTGGAACCTGGAAAACTGCTTGATCCAGCCGTACGACTTGATCTTCCCAGATCATAGCCGGGCGGCTTCTTTTGGCAGTTCCACCAGGACACTTTCTGAGGTTAATCTGGCAGCTTTAGCAGCTTGGGGCTATTCAGTTCCAAGGCTGACCGGGCTTCAGAAAATTTACGTGTTTAATTATTGCATTTCCTCCGTCCGGAAAAACATTCCTTTAAAACACATTTCTGAAAATCTCTGTTTTAACTCAAAAAGGAACATTTTTAGGAGGCCGCACATTACGCGCACCATATATACCCTGTACACTTTGCACGCACGTCCTTTTAACTCGGGATGGTTGTTTAGCTGCAGTCATGGACAGCATTACGATGCTCCGGGGGCGCGCACGGAATCATCCCAAACTCCCCATGGTAGCTAGTGTCGACCAATTCACTAGTTCGTGTCACACATTTTAAACCGTGACTTTTTGGTTGGTTTTTGGTCTAGACCGTGTCATATAGACTCATTGCATCCCCCCATAAAGGTCAAACCTTAGCCCATGTCGAAGGTCAAGATCCCTCGTGCAAGCGAAACTCTGTCGAAATTCCACCAAGGAAAAATTGGCAGAATCTTGACTCCGGCATTGACTTCGAATTTGACCTGCACGGGACACGTAAAGGTCAAACCCTAGCCCATGTCGAAAGTCAAGATCTTTCGCGCAAGCGAAACTCTGTCGAAATTCCGCCAAGGAAAAATTGGCAGAATCTTGACTCCGGCATTGACTTCGACTTTGACTTGCACGGGATACGTAAGAGTCAAGCCCAAGTCCGCGCCAAAAATCAGGATCTTTCGCGCAACCGAAGCACTGCCGAAATTCCGTCAAGGAAAAATTGGCAAGATCGTGACCTGGCATTGGCTTTGACTCTGACTCGTGCAACGTATGCAACAAAGCTCAATGTGACGCCGTGTCATTCGGCTTTTATCGTCCGACCCATGCCTATTATTTTCTTGGACAATGTCAAAGTCAGAAACGTCTATAGCGTAAGCGAAACTCGGCCCAAATTTCGTTGAGGCAAAAAGACGAGACATTCCCGACATTACCTTGACTATAATCCGCATCGTTCGTGCGTTAAAAGTTCCAATGACCCACTAGACCCTAGGAGCGTTCTTCTCTCTTGGTCGGTGGGATCCGCGTGCCCTATAGGACCCTCGCCCAGGGCTGTCCACCCTGGGAGGTCGAAATACAGGCGGAAAACGAGGCACTTATAGACGTAGTGACGGAACCCACTGATCCATGATCTAGAGTAGTTGCGGAAAAAAAAAGAAGGGCAACCCCCCTTTTTCCAACCAAATAGAAATAAATAAAAGACACTGTTTTAAGTAAACTTGAACAATTAATGGAATCATAATTGCATGGTCCTATTTCTGGAATCTCTAATCGCGACCTCCACGGTCCGATCTCCGATCTTCAATCCTGGCCTTTCACGGTCAAATCTCCAATCGCGACCTTATCCGATCTATGATCTCGGCCTTTCACGGTCAAATCTCCACTCGCGACCTTGTCCGATCTCCAATCTTTAATCCCAACCTTTCATGGTCAAATCTCTGATCGAGACCCTCACGGTTCAATCTCCGATCTTCGATCTTGATCTTTCACGGTCCAACCTCTGATGTCAATCTTTCGTGGTCAAATAGGCAATCACGGTCAAGTCTCCAATTAAGACCCTCACGGTCCAATTTTCGATCTTGACCCGTGAAGGTCTCATCTTTTCCGATCTATTAGGATTAGGAGAAAATGTGTTTTGAGCAAAATTAAAGCAATAGGTGCATGTTACTTGAGCCTTCAGCCTGAACCTCACCTACCTCCGAGCCTAAACCTCGCCCACCCCCAAGTCTAAACTTTGCCTATCTCTTTTCCACAGTGAGAAAGAAGTGGGTGAGAATACCGGGTCAGCGGCTTTTCAGTGCGGAAACCTCATGTTCGGACAGTTCAGTAGAATAATCAGTTTTGTCAGCTAAGGGGTTAAGAATGGAAGATATGACAGAAAATGGTGATGGTACAGGAAATCCGATGGTTAGGAAGGAAGAGTTAGTCCTAGCTTTGGAAAATGCCCATAAGGTTCATGAAGAGCAGCTGGCCATGCTCATCGGTGCTCTCCGCCATCATGGAATCCAAGTAACAGTTGAGGCAAATGGTTCTCTGGTCATGGTCGTAGATGAAACTCCAGAAACAGTGATTTCAGTCCCTCCATCCTATAACCAATACCCTCTGTCATATAACCAATACCCTCCACCCTACAGCCAATACCTTCCTCCATCCACATATGATACCTTACCAAGGACTTCCTCCATCGCCCTCAGCTCCCCAGAACAGATTGGGCTTCATCACACCTGTTCCTCAATTTCAGCGGTACCTGCCAGTTTATGCTCCAGCTTCACAAAATCAGTTTGAGCCATGTGGCTATGTTCTGAGACCCCTATACCCGCCTGAATACGATCACGAGTGGCTAAAAGAAAATTCGGAGGCCTCAAGTTTTCAGTTGTTAGCTACCGAACTTAGTGAATTCACCCATCAGTTTCACCAGTCTACTACTGTAGTTCCCTCTACTGATAAATGTCTTGTTGCGAGTTCCAGTAACTCAAGAGTTCCATTTGACCTACATGTGGAAATATTGACGGAACAAGTGAAACGAATGCAAGAAAGGCTTGATCTCATGATAAGTACCAGCACTCCCTCGACCCAAGATGTTGAACCAAGCAAAGAAGTGATTCATCTGTGCAAAATTCAAGTGCCGGAAGTGAGAGAATCCGATAGGACAACCTGTCCCAGAGCGCACTTGGCCAATGCCAGTTCTAAGCTTGAGAAAGGCCCGAAGACACAATCAGCCGGTACTACCCCTTTCAGTCAATACAACCATCACAGCGCTTAATCCTCCCAAACAGATCCCAATATCCCTCAAAGTCCTCCCAGGTTCACTTCCTTCCATCAATATGCTCAGTTAACAAATTTTGTCCCCGTGACTTTCCTGACCCATTTCTTTGGACAACTTGTACATGCTCCAGCTGCTCCATGGCCTCAAATCCCTCCACTTCCACCGGTATCATGGGCACGTAACTGATCACTGCCTCGGTCTCTGGTATGGGATCCGGAAGTTAACAGAAAATGGAAAGCTCAAGTGTCCTCCTGTAAGTACCCAAATCCGGATCGTCAAAATCCGTTAAAAGTTAACCGGAATCCATTAACTGGCCCGCTCCAGGTTAACCGGAACCCGTTAAGCTCCCCGTTCTCAAGCCAACGAGACGTCCCGGGACTGCCCGTGCATCCTAACGTCGAAGCGTACTCAACACACGTGGTCACACGTAAAAGTACAGCTTCTCCTGAAAAATGCACTTTCCGGGGGCATTTAGGACATTTTCCGAACATTTATTTAAAAAACAGACAAAACCGGGAATAATGGCACGAAAACCTATGCCCTGGAGAGTCACAGGGGCACATGGCACGCATGCCATGGCCCTCCGGTCAACATCAATCAAATTTCAAAGTGAAAAGACCAAAATACCCCTGAGACTGAGTACCAGTCCATCCAGACCGTTTGGCAGAAAAAACCAGAATTGCCAACAAGCCCTTCCAGTTTCTAAAAGACCACAAAACCCCCTGAAATTTAGGTTAAGTCCGTCCGGACTCTTTTGCATTTTCACCCCATAAATACAAAGGGCTGTCAACATTTTAGAAAAAGAAAAAACCTTACCACTTTCCACCATAGCCACGGCCCAAACCCATTTCAACCTCCCCCGATCCTTGTTTTGCATCGATTTGCGTGAAAATCCCGTATTTCAACCAAACACAAACCAAAACACCTCGAAACACCGTTCCAAACACTAAATTGTATCCCGTATACGCCTCCCGAGCCAAAAGAGTTAATCCCTAGCCATACGTAACACTCTCACTCCCTAAATCTCTGTCTCGATTTACGCGCCAGTCGCTACAACCTTTTCGGTCGAAAGTTATCGAAATGTAGACGTAGACGTCAACGTCTAACGGGGTTCGATACATTTTAGTCCAGGATCCTCTTCTCTTCCCGTAAGAGAAGTAATCTCGGGTTAAAATGGCGTTCTGACCCCGTTTATTTACCTTTATGTCATTTAACAATTCCGGATCGTTTGATCCATTGAACGTCATTTACTTTTATGTCATTTACAAATTCCGGATCATTTCTATTGATCGTCATTTACTTTACGCAACTTTACAATTCCGAACCGTTTGGTTCGTTGATCGCACCTTTAAAATTCGGGTCGTTTGATTCCGTCGATACCGCACTTTAAATACTGTCATTTACAAGTCCAAGCCGTTTGGCTCGTGATAGTATTTAATAATCAAAGTCTGAGTCGCAAAATGATTCGTTGATCGCATATCATTTAATACTTTTACCCGTAAAATCGCTAACAATGTAATGCCCGGTTTAAAACCGGAGTTCGACATTCGAACTCTCTTACAAAAACATACGAAATGACGTTTGGCATCCAAACGATCATCTTCAAACTCAAAACTCAACATTTGACATTGAAATCTCATTTAATGCTGTTTTCCCATAAATTTGCTAACAATGAAATGTCCGGTTCAAAACTGGAGTTCGACATTCGAACTCTCTTTCAAAAATACGTGAAATGAGGTTTGGCATCCAAACGATCATCTTCAAACTCAAAATCAGACATTTGACATTCAAATGTTCTTTTCTTAAAAGTCAACATTTGACACTTAAGTTAAAATCCAGAATCATCACTTGTATCACTTTTCCTAAAAAACTCCAAAACTGACATTTGTCATTCAAACGCTCGCTTTTTTCCAAAATGCATCACAAAATCAACGTTTGACATTCAAACCAAGATTAAGCTTGTCATTCAAGCCCCCATTTTCAAAATGCAAAACCGCACACACACGCACACATTTTCGAGAAAGGTAGAAAGACTCGTCATACGAGGCGTTTCGGATGATCTCAAAATACTCTTCCCGAAACGTAACGTGACCTCTGAACCTAACAATCTCTGGTACTCAAAAAGCCTTTTCCTCGTTTCTGCTACCAATAAAAATGACACCCCCTTTTCAAAGGTTTTTCCTAAGTTTTTGCTACCAATAAATACGACACCATTTTCACTAAAGCCGTTTTTCAACGTTTGGGCTCAAAATACAAAACCGCGTGGCGACTCCTCTCCTTCCCGAAAGCGAGGTCTCAAACACCAACAATCCCACGAAAGACAATCGCCTTTCGTCGCGCGCGAAATCCGGGTAATTTCAGTTGGTGACTCCGCTGGGGACAATGATACTTTTTCAAAACGGCCGTCGTTTTTCAAAAAGCCTTCCGTGGGTCAAACTTTAGTTTACCCTTCCTCGTTTTTGTGTGCGTGTGTTGTTCAAAACCTTGAACGGTTTTTTTTAAAAGGTGTTACATCATCGTCTTTTTCAAAATCATAACATGTTCGTTCATTCCCGTTCATACTTGATTTTCATGCTACATTTTGAACTACACATAAAATTCTTTAAGACACATTCTGAAAATCTCTGTTTTACTCAGAAAAGAATTTTAGTGACCGCACACTACTTGTACTGCTGCCTCGGTACACCGCACTTCACGTGCACTTGCTGCCTCGGTACACTGCACACTATGACCCATAATCCGGGATGACCGTTCAGTTGCAGCTCGGTTGGTCTGCCAGACACCTTTCGAGCGCACACGGGGTCGTCCCAAACTGCCCATCCTAGCCCATGTAAGCCATGCACTCTTTGTGTCACACTTCATCCAAGACCTCGGTTGGTTTTTGGCTTAGTACGTGTCATAAAGCCCAAGTGTATGTTTTCACACCGGGTTACGTCACGAGTCAAGCTCGAAAGATTGAGACCAAAGGTCGTTCCCGACCTGAAGTCTTGAGCTTTTCAGCCTTGACTTTGATGCGGAGCTCTGCCGAAAAATATACCCGAAGGTTCAATGTGACACCGTGTCACCAAACCCTCAACGTATGCACCATGCCAGCCACAACTTGGCAAACGCCAAAAGCTAAGGCCCCTCGCGCAAGCGAGTCAGGAGAGGTCATGCCGAAATTTTGGCACGATCCCCGTCTTAACTTAAGGACGTTGGCATCGACCGTAGAACTCGCTTGCTTGCCTTATAGGACCCTCGCTCGGGATTTTCCATCCCGGGAAGACGATTTTCAGGTGCAAAACGAGGGGCTTATAAATGTAGTGACGAGATCCACTTATTAGAGCCTTAGGTTAGTTGCGAAAAAGAAGACACGATCTTTTCCAACCGATTAGGACTCTGAGAAAATGCATTTTAAGTAAACATTAATCGGTAACTGCACATTGCACTAGCCCGAAACCCTGAGCCAAATACCCTTTCCGAAGCCTAAACCCTGCCTTTCGTTCCTTTCAGGGAGCAAAAAGTGGTTCAGAATTCCGGGTCAGGTCCTCGCCAAAGTCACAGTTACGGCAGCGTCAGACAGTTCTTCGGTTCCCTCAGTTCCCTCAGCCAGACTATCCGACATGTCGAGCTCACCGAGAAATCGTGACTGGGACGGACCCCCGCCACCGGTAACACATATGACATTGGAAGAAGCCATTTGGGCTTGTGAGGTTCACAAGAGGCAGAAAGAAGATCAGCAGAATTTCGTGTGTACTGCTTCTGAATGAGCGAGGTATAGCAGCTATCCCCCAGTCAGACGGTACTTTCGTCCTAATCGAGGACCACAATTCCCCGAAACAAGTTCCTTAATCCTTCAAATAGGTTCCTCCCCCACCAACTTACGGGATGCCTTCGAACCAAGGAAACAGCCGACCTAGGCTTCATGTTGCCACCTCTCAGGGCAACCCTGTCATATACGTCCAAGCTAGTACTACTCCCATCACTCAGTACAACCAGCGCACCGTTGGACCATCTCAAACAGATGCCAATATCCTCCAATACCCTCCTGGGTTCATCCCATTGCTTATACACGAATCCCAAAACACCGGGGACAAACCCCGATACAATCAAGAAAAGGCGCCCATATATCCACATATATCGAGCCTACCACCTCCAATCACTGCCACTCATATGGTAGCACCCGGCGCCGAGCCTCAAAGTCCACCACTGGACCCAATCTTAGCCTGGATGGTCGAACAGATGAATGACGTGAAAGCCGGCATGAGCAGCTCAAAGCAAGAAATGCTCAAATCCACAGATCCGGGAATGGTCACGCATCTCCCTGCCATGTTCAGAATGCCGGAGATGGACCGATTCGACGGAACCGAATGTCCACAGACGCATGTTGACACCTATGTTCTCAGCATGAGAGTGAAAGGAGCAACCCTTCAGCAAATGGCCGATCACTTCCAGCATACGCTCAAGAGTTTAGCGTTACGATAGTTCCTAAGGGTCAAGCCTGCAGATCGCCATACCTGGGATCAGATCAGTAACATCTTCCTAGAGCGGTACAAATCCAACCTGGAGTGGGAAACAAGTCGTGAGGACTTAATCACCACCGAGCATAAAGCAGATGAAAGCGTCGGATAATTCTACAAGAGGTGGAGTTGGAAACTCTCCGAGATCATGGCGCCACTCTCCAAGGATGAACAGATGTGGATCTTCAAGTCCTGCTTAAGGTCGTCCATCAGAACTCTCATCAGCCATCACTTCTTCCCCGATCTCCGAGCCATGGTCAATGCCGGCTCACAGTTCGAGAAGGATCTCAAGGAAAAATTTGCCACATCACAGCCATACAAATACCGATCAGCAGTTGCATTTAATCCCGCACCGGCCCCCAGCAAAGGGAAAGATATGTCTGTCAACTACATCCATCAGGGACAGCAGTCGGGCAACAGAAACCCAGTCCCGCAATGCAACAACTCCACTCCGAAGCAGCTTGCCGTACACTTTAAAAAGTTGGAAATGCCGCTGAGTAAGATGCTGGAAGGGTTGATCAAGGAAGGCCTCCTCAAACCCGTTGCAAACTACAAACCCAAGAATCTCGTAGTCAACGCTGACAAAAGCAAGTACTGTGCCTTCCACCAGTATCATGGCCATACCATCGACAACTGCGTGGGGTTACAGTACAAAATTCAGAATTTGATAGAAGAAGGAAAATTTGAGCGTCCCCGTGGACCTAATACAGTCAGAAACCCTTTTCCGAACAACAACAGTGTGAATTCCATCGAATGAGTGCCAAAGAAGATTGCTGCAGAGCCAGTTCCTCTGCCTCTTCCAACCAGGTCCTCATCAAATGTCCACTTAAGTTACGATGTTTGTGATTGCCCTGAATGCCTTGAGTACGAGTTCCAAGACATGATCAGGAATGATTCTCCCAGAAAGCAGAAGAAGAAGTCTTCTCAACAGAAGCTGAGAGAAAGATATGAAGATGGAGACACTAGCATGGGTACACTCGGAGAGCAATCCGGGAAGTTCGATTACTACGTACTCTACTCCAGCCAGTCCTCAATTCCTCCAGGCTACACAGCTTTAGAGCAGATAGGGGTGGGAAAGCCGAAAAATCCTACTGACACCAGAGTTCAGGCCTCAGGACAACAAAATACCTCAAATCTTGACAACCTCACTGCCAGTCAGAAGCCTAACCCCCCTCGGGATCAACCAAGGTTCAATTTGCCCAACTTCAGGGCACAAGCCGGCAAAGGAAAGTCAAAGTCAACTCGGCACTCGCACTCAATCA
The DNA here is from genome assembly GCA_022495995.1 of Adenophora triphylla var. japonica. Lineage (NCBI taxonomy): Eukaryota > Viridiplantae > Streptophyta > Magnoliopsida > Asterales > Campanulaceae > Adenophora > Adenophora triphylla. The sequence continues at coordinate 14,147 of JAFEMH010005574.1, read as the reverse complement.
ACGTGCTTACTAAGGGCGGCCACCGTCGCAAGCAGCCTCAACACAATCCTGAGGCACCACCAAAAGCTTTACCTCACAAGAGGAAGACAGTAAATGGATGGTTTGATGACTCTCCTTCTCCGGAAACAGACCAGATCTACGATTCCCGACTGTATGGCAGTATGCTCACCTTCTGTAATGAAGAACTGCCGAGAGACACCGCAGGGCACAATGAAGCTTTGTACATCACTCTCCGGCTCAACACCATATCTCTTCCTGGGGTATTGGTAGACAACGGATCAGTAGTCAACGTCCTCCCTCTCAGCATGAAGCGAGCCCTACGCATCAAAGAAGGCCACATGATTCCATCTGCCCGAACTATCAAGGCCTATGACAGCATGTCTCATCCCATCTTGGGGACGGTGACTCTGTAGCTCTGGTTCGAAACCCAAATGGTGCTAGCAAAATTCCTCATGATGGACATTCCGTCCAAATTCACAGCTCTGTTGGGACGCCCTTGGCTACATCACATGAAAGCCATAGCTTTCACTCTCCATCAGTGCGTCAAGATCTTTACCGGCAAGGAGATCTTGAAGTCATCAGAGGAGACAGTTTCCTCATAGGTAACGAAGCCGAGACAACAGCCAAGCGAGCCCGCAGCTAGGCACCGGGGCTACCTCTTTCAAGACGACCAAGGGACTATCGGGGCAAATCTCATCAGAATCACTCAGAGTCCAGAGATGCAAACTATGTCAACGTACTCAAGCAGGTAGACCTTGAAGCAGTCAGATTTATCAAGTTCAACTACCGTTTCCGAAACTTCGAAGCAGACTGGAAAGAAACCCTGAGCATCGCAATGATCCGGGCACGTAAACCCCCTGTCTCTGATCGGAGATTTGACAGCATCCTTTAATCCTACTCTCTGGCCCCGCCAGGCGAGGAAATCTTCGTGATGAAGGTCAACAAGCATCGTCACACTCGTGATGAATGTATGGCAGTCGTATGGGATGTCCTCCACGAGGAATTGCCCATCGAGCCCCTCTTCTCAAGCGAAGGGCATGAAGTTTTTCTAGCAGCTCAAGCATCGCGGCAGGACGCGAGGCGTCCTTATATCTGGGTTGAGCCATCAGACGACAATGAATCAGGACTCTCCAGAGTCGAGGACGTGGCAGATCCAGAAGATCCCTACATACATATGCTCAGTTTCAAGGACGGCACCAGTTTTGATGATGTCACATATGATGAGGGCTCCAATACCATGAAAATTGTCAAGCTCAACATCCCGTACAGGCGGTTATCCGACGAATGGAAACAACTGGTTGATACGACAAAGAACCCCTCTGATCAAGTAACTGACGGTGACTTCGTCAGTATTATATTTTCCAGATATCCCGATGATACCAAGGATCCGGTCCTTATTATCAGATTCTGCAATGCCAAAGTTACCCTCGACGACTGCCTGCTCATGGTAAACGAGGCCCTAGCCAATCGAGCTCAGAGCTCATCGTCACTTCCGACTACCAGCCCCAGTGGCAACCGGCCTATGCCGTCAGTCAAGCTTACAGCCGCAAGCACCGCCAAGGCCAAGGGCATCAGCAAAGGAGACAATGCTCCTCACCCTGCTACAAATCAGATCAACCTCGGGAACGCTTCCAGTAGCTACCCTGAAAACATCTGTAAGAGTCTTCCCCGCAAGACAGATCCGGCTTCCGAAGAAAGGAATGATCACCTCAGCATCAACATGCTCAAGTTCGACCCTGCTCCCAGTCGTCACGGCCACAGATTCAGGCATCCCGCCAGCAAACTGCTAGCTCTGATAGACTTGGCAATCCAGCGAGATCACGAGACTATCAACATCGCAGAATTTAACACCCCCGTGGGTTCGATCAAGCAGATATGGGCAAACTTCTTGGTAACCGAGATCAAGGAAGGCCGCATGGAATGTCCTAGCCCGACTTCCTTCGTCAATATAATCCAAGTGTTTCCACCATTCGGGGACTTGGATGTGATCATAGTTTTAGACACTAGACGGACGACGTGCACCTACAGAGACTGTTTAGCTCTCGTAAGGAAAGCCCTCATGGAACTAGCCGCTTAAGAGAACCGTCTCTGGGACGAGAACCAGGCTTAGAAGACCCACAGGGACCAAACCCTTAAAGCGTCACAAGCAGCTTCAGACAAAAAGCTAGAGGCCACTCTAGACAATTTTGACCTCAAAGGTTTTGCCCACGGCAACTTCCTGGACTACCATCTTTTCTCATCAAACCCCCTCCGCCAAGTGAGGGCGTTCAACGGTCCCAATGACCTAGGAGATGGAATGGCACAACACAAGGAATACCTAGCCAAACAACATGAAGAGTACCAGCGCTTATCTCCCTGAGAAAAGCAAGTTCTCTGTGAAAGCGATGACGAAGATGATGAAACTATTCTCTTCCAAGCCGGGCATGAAGTCAACAAAATCGGAATCCCAAGGGTCTTGGGAGGATGGGGACGGATCTTTTCCGCTCTCAAACTAAAAGGCCAACTGAAGCAGGAAGGTCTATTCAAAAATAAAAGAAAGATGGAAATACATCTCCAGCAACTACTCAGGGAGATTCCACAGAATGCGGCATTCATTTACAGAAACGATCAACTGGGACAGCAACCAGTTACATGGGCAGATGTTCCGGAAGCCGTGCACTCACCTTCCGACATACCCGCCACTCAGATAAAGCAGAAGAGAAAGCTCTCCCCGATGGAAGTTTATCTAGACTGCCGCATACAGTTCAAGGAAGCACTGGCTATTCTCACATGGGAAGACACAAAGGCGCTAACTCTCGACGTGGGCTCTACTGCAAGAGAGTTGATCTGGGCCAAGAGTGGAGGAAAATTAGCAAACCATGAATATCGCCTAAACCAACTCCAGAATGCCCTGAGCATGCTCAACAAGAAGGAAAGAAGTACAGTATACCGTGAAGAGATCAAGGAGACTATTCGCTTGAACCAAGAAATCTCTAACCTCCCCCGGTGGGTCAGCAATGCACAGTTCAGCTCTGGCAACCACTGTTTCACACTGACATTCGAACAGCTACGGCAAACCATAAACCCCCTCCCCACGGAGGTACCCAAGCCAGTATCCTGGGATAGAATCCGAAAAGCTGCTGAAGCCCCTGGGAATGCGTCTACAGTCAACGAATTGAGAGAAGACATATGGACCTATGCTTCGAGGAATCCTCCTCTGACTATGGCTTAGCTCAGAGCAACCTGTTCAGAAGGGACCAAAACTGATGTCAGCGTCCTGACCCGATCGGGTCAAATCTATACATTACCACCTAAGGCCACTAAAAAACCGACGGAGCCAGAACCGCAACCCGGCCTGCCCGAAGACGCAAGTTCCGTGAAAGAGGACCCGATCCTTACTCAGCTCAAGCAGACCCAGGCGAACATTTCCCTTTGGTCCCTGTTCACATCCTCATATCCTCACAAGCTCAAGCTGGAGGAAAGTCTGGCCCGCACCATGGTCCCTGTGGACGCAACCCCATACGAAGTAATTCAGATGATCGGCAACATCCACTATGGCATCATCATCACCTTCACAGATTTGGACTTGCCAAAATTTGGGGCTGATCACAATGAGCTGTTCTACATCACAGTCCAGCTGGACGAGTGTCGCCTTCCCCGTGTGTTGGTAGACGGAGATTTCGAAATAAATGTCTTGCCCGCCAAGATGATGGACCTGCTTGACATTAACCCCACAGATCTGAAGTCTTCAGTCCACACTGTTAAGGCCTATGATTCCACTTCCCGCACAATTCTCGGGCTTGCTACTCTAAATATATGGTTCGGCAAGCGGATGATCCCCACCGAATTCCAAGTGTTGGACATTCCTATCACTTTCACATCCATCTTGGGGCGACCATGGCTGCATCAAATAAATGGCGTGGCATCCACCCTTCACCAGTGTATCAAGTTCATGCAAGGCAACGAGCTAACCACAGTCTACGGCGACAGCGTCACCACCGAGGGGACCAGCACCAACGGCATTCCAGTGTTAGAGATCAAGCATGATGATGACATGGCATTAACTAGATTCACTTTAGAGACCTCTAAAATCCAAATATGCAGCGTGGACCTTCCACTGTTTCGGGACAAAATCCCTCCCGCCATGAAGATGATGAAACTCATGAACTTCATCCCAGGACTGGGGGTTGGCAAAAGGTTACAAGGCCAACACCATGTCATCGAAGTCAAGGACCACACTATAGTCCAGGGGCTCGGTTATGTGCCAACACCAGCTGATATCAAAGAAAACAAATGGCTCGCCCGCACCAAGGCAGCAGCTCGCAAAAGGGGAACCTCCAACGACTCACCCAACCTCCAACCTTACAGTTTCGACCTCGCTCATTACTTCACCAAGGGAACCGACAGTAGAACTGAGGGGACCGACAAAGGAACCGACAACAGAACTGAGGGGACCGACAGCGGAACCGACAGAAAACTTACGGGACCGAAAGTGGAACTGATGAAGATGAGAAAGAAGCAGGAAAAGTCAGCACAGAGACTGTAGAAAGGATGGAAAAGCTAGCACAGGACCTCAGGCGATTCAGAGGACTCAAGGCTAATCCGATAAGGGGAGCGTTCCTCGACATCACAGCTCTGCCTGGACCAATTGCCACCACTGTTCAACATGAGTACACATTCAAAGGAATCCCAGACATGGAAGAGCAGCTCGAGACACTCTTCACTGGAAATAGACTATTCGGGTCAGCTGCCAAGGCCACATCGAGACAGTAACTCCAAAGCAGAAGGAACCAGAATTCGTAGAAGACGCTCTCAGTGGACCCGCTCTACAGAGTCTTTTTGAAGAAGTCATGGAGTTACCAAACCTGATTGACCTGGGCTCCAAAAACATCATGATTGCCATGATCGGGATAGCAGAAGCCAAGCCTCTCGACCCCCGAACCCTCATCAAGCATCCAGCAATGCCACTAAAAAACTGGGTAACTTTCACCTGACCAAGGGCAAGCCAGACAGAAATGGAAGACAAGCTGGGCATGCACCCACATCTCCCTAAACTCGGTCTCAAGCCCTCAGAGTCAGTCTTTTTTAAAGTTCAGTCCTCTGAGTCGTCCAACGGCCTTACGCCGGAAGACTATGATAATGTAACCAACAATGTATTTCCGTTCGCATGTAAAGAAATGTCTGACCTTTCGGAGTATCCCCTCATTGCCACTTTAACAACTGATAAGTTAACAAACAACTTAAAAGACATTAATAATGACTCACTTGATAAAGAAACATACACATTAAATGAACAATACGTTAAAGAAGTTCTCAAGCGTGTAGTAGACCAAGAGGACAATCGGGCCCAAGCTGCCGAAGAGGTTATAACTAAAGTGAACCTAGGGTCAGTGCAAGAGCCTAAAGAGACACAAGTGGGCAGTTTCTTCCCCGATGCAGAAAAAGAAGCCCTGATAAATCTCCTCAAAGAGTATGTTGACGTGTTCGTCTGGTCATACCAGGACATGCCAGGACTTGATCCCTCAATCATGGAGCACAGAATTCTCCTGGATCCAGAATCCAAGCCTATCAAGCAGAAATTGCACAAGATCATGCCAGAGATGTCCTTGAAGGTGAAAGAAGAAATAGAGAAAATGCTCAGCATCGGCTTCATCAAAGTAAATGAGTACCCGACCTGGCTCTCCAACATCGTGACGGTCACCAAGGCCAATGGAAAGGTCAGATGCTGTGTGGATTTCCGAGATCTCAACAAGGCCAGCCCTAAAGATGATTTCTCACTGCCCAACATTGACATGCTAGTCGACACCATGGTAAATTTCAAAGTAAAGTCCTTTGTGGATGGGTTTGCCGGATACAATCAGATCAAAATGTCCGAGGAATATCAAGCCAAGACTGCTTTCACCACTCCGTGGGGGACAACTGCTACACGGTCATGTCGTTCGGTTTAAAGAACGTTGGGGCTACTTACCAGCGGGCTGCAACAGCCCTCTTCCATGACATGATTCACAAAGAAATCGAAGTGTATGTCGATGACATGATCATCCACTCCAGAGGATCAGACATACAGCACATGACAGATCTGAGAAAGTACTTCAACAGACTCAAAAAGCACTCCATGAGATTGAACCCTGCAAAGTGCACGTTCAGCGTCAAGCGAGGCAAAGTACTGGGGTACATGGTTACAGAAAGAGGTATCGAAGTCGATCCCAAGAAAATCAAGGCCATCATCGATATGAAGCCACCTCAGACACTGACACAAGTGAAAAGTTTTATGGGAAGACTTCAGTACATCAGTCGCTTCATCAACCAGCTGACATCTCTCTGCGAGCCAATGTTCAAGCTAATGAAGAAAAATGCCGATGTCAAATGGGACTCCGAGTGCCAGGCAGCTTTCGAGAAAATCAAGACATACTTGTTGAATCCCCAAATCCTGTGCCCGCCACATGAAGACAAGCCACTCCTCATGTACCTGATAGTAACAGACACGTCAATTGGAGCAATGTTGGCACAAGAACAGAAAGATTCCAAAGTTGAGCATGCAATCTACTTTGTAAGCCGAATGCTTCAGGGAAGTGAACTCATCTACAAAGCATTAGAGAATACTTGTACCGCCTTGGTATGGGTAGTTGGGAAACTGAAATACTACATGCAGTCACATTCAGTGCTCCTGGTCTCTATGATAGACCCCGTCCGATATCTCTTCGACAAGCCATCCCTGTCAATGAGACTAGCCAAGTGGTCATTCTTCCTGGCTGAGTTTGACATCAAGTACATGGTAAGAAAATCAACAAAGGGTAGAGTAATGGCAGATCAGCTGGCAAACTTCCCAAGCAGTGAACAAAAGGGTCCTGATCTGCAGTTTTCGAATGACGGGATCTTCTCACTCGACAGAGCAAGCCGCTGGAAACTCTTCTTCGATGGGGCAGCCATAAAGAAGGGAAATGGTATTGGAATGCTCCTTGTCGATCCCAAGGACGACCATACTCTCATAGCCATCAAACTGAATTTTGAAGCAACCAACAATGCAGAAGAGTATGAAGCTTACGTAGCCGGTCTAGAAGCTGCTCCCGAGCGCACCATCTCAGAACTGGAAGTGTACGGAGACTTAGCATTGATCATCAATCAAGTGTCCAAAAAATGGAAGACGATAGATTCTGGCCTCCAGAAGTACCACACGTATATGGAGGAGCTCATTGCTCAGTTCAAGGACATCTCTTTCCATTATTTGCCAAGAGGCAGGAACCGCTTCGCAGATGCCCTGGCTACCCTAGCATCTCTTGTCGAAATTCCCGAAGGGAAATCAGTAAAACCCCTCATAATAGGCAGACGGGAAACACCCGCTTATTGCTTTGCGATCGAAGTTAAAAATGAACCGATCGACGAACCCTGGTACAATCAAATCTACCAGTACCTCCAAAATGGAGAAGCTTCCTACACATATGAAGATGGAAAATACAAAGAAGGGATCAAAGCCAAAAACAAGATGGCACTAAAATGCCTGGCATCCCATTTTGTCATTCTAGGGGGTATGTTGTACAAGAAGCGCCACCAAGGACCACTCCTTCGATTTGTAAATAAAGAAAAAGCTAGCGAGCTATTGAACGAAGTTCACAATGGAACCTGCGGTCCGCACATGAACGCCAGAGCATTGACACAGATCATCCTCCATATGGGATACTATTGGATATCAATGGAAACAGACTGCATCCAGTTCGTCAGAAGCTGCGACAAATGTCAACGGTTCTCCAACCTCAATCACATCCCTCCTCACGAACTCTATTGCATGACTATGCCATGGCCTTTCGCCACATGGGGAATCGACGTCATCGATAAAATCACACCACCAGGGAGCAATGGTCACGAGTTCATATTAGTCGCAGTCGACTACTTCTCCAAGTGGGTAGAAGCCAGATCATACAAGGTACTGAATTCTAAGAAGGTGGCCGAGTTCATCAAAGAGAACATCATGTGCAGATATGGGGTGCCCAACGAGATCATATCCGACAATGGGACCCACTTTGAAGGAGATTGTGACCAACTGTTAACCGAGTTCAGAGTTACACGCCACAAGTCTTCTCCCTACAGACCACAAACTAATGGTGCAGTAGAGGCTGCAAACAAGACTCTTGTGATAATAATTAGAAAGATGACCGTCAGAGGTCGGGATTGGCCCGAGAAGCTACATCTAGCCCTCTGGGGATACAAAACATCAGTCAGAACCGCCACAGGGGAGACTCCTTTCACACTTACATACGAAATGGAAATGATGTTACCCGTGGAATTGGAAATTCCAACCCTCCGAGTCCTCTTGGAAAACGGGATCAATGAAGTCGAATGGCTTCAGAGCCGTCACGACGAACTTGCTCTACTCGACAAGCACAGATTGAAAGTCATGGAACACACTCGATCGTGCCTACCAAAGCAGAATGGCCTGAGCCTTTGATAAGAAAGTCAAGATCCGAGACATCAGAGAAGGCGACTTAGTGCTAAAGGAAAAGCCTCCTAAGCAGACCAATCCTCTCGGAAAGTGGGACCCTACCTGGATAGGTCCATTCGTGGTACAAAGAATCTTCTCCGGAGGAGCCATGAAGTTAGCAAATTTGGACGGGAACTATTTCGTTAACCCCGTGAACGGAAGCAAGCTCCACAGATACTTCGTTTGAGGAAGAGCACGAGTCAACTCTCCTTCCCAATACACCACCCCTAAGTAAAGTAAAAGTGCTAAAAGAGTAATACCCAGCGGGATACATTCCCGATAATGATCCAGGTAAAAAATTGGGTCGCACTTCTTTTGCCTTTGTTTTTCTCAAAAATCACCTAAAGTGTCGAACTACGGTGACCTGAGCCCCTTAGTCCAATTGTAAAAGGGGAATGTAGGCAGCCATCATTGGTTTGGTCTCAAAAAAAAAAAAAATAAGCATCAATTGCTTGTGTTTCGAAAAACTCTTTTCAATTAACCTACAAATTCATTACGGTTAAAACAATCTTTGATGAGCTCAAGCACGGTCAACTCTTGACTCGCTACACGCTAGCAAAACTACAATAAAACATTAATCAATTAATGTGTCTGCAATGACAGTGGGTGGATACTCCGGACAGCAAGGTCAACCTAGTCCCCCGTACTTGGTCCTTCATCCTTCTTCCCCTTCCCTTTTCCACGGCGAGTATTCATCACCTTCACAGGGAATATTCCTGTAGTCCTTCTACCTGGCTCAGGGACCCTTCCCGACACCTCCGTCAAACCGGCAGCTACCAACGCAGCCCTTTCCCTAGCTCTATCTTGAGCTGCCTCTCTCCGAGTCATCATGGCCGTGCTTTAATCGGCCGACCGACTAGCATTGGCCTCATAGTTAGCCATGTCATCCCCAGTACGATTCTGAGGGTTATCCATCGCTTCGGATCTCCACATAGTCAAGCTGTCAGGGTAATCAAGACCCAACAGCTCCCTTTGTCTCCACAAAATGGCCATCTGTGTCTCCCCCATACCCTCCTCATACCAGTTCAAATACTGCGTAGACAGAACAATGCCCCCTCTCCGGTAAAAGAGAACCCTGTCAGGAAAGGACGTGTATTGCCATAATCGCGTGAGAAGCAATAGTGTCAAAGGATCTTCCATCGGAAGAGGTCCTACCTCGAAGGTAGCAACATGACCCAAACCCGTCAATGGCACCTGCTCCATCCCGTACTGTCGCAGCACCAAGGATGGAATGTAGAAAGTAGTCTGGGACAACTCCGGTACTCTGACAATCAGAAGACCCTCCTGAGCGGTTCGACAAGTTTGTAGCTTCCAATGAGGAACCCACCATCACAAGTGATGCGTGCGAAGTCTGGCCATCCAGAGCTCCAGTTCAGCCTGATCGCCCCCTATCAACATAGGACATCTAGAAAAGGACCAAGGGTCACAAGACACTGGCACCTTGGGCATCATCTGCAATCGCACCCTCAACCACATAGTGAGCATAGCGGGACTCCCTCCCCACATGTATCGGCTGCCGGTTGCCATCCAACCTATGCCCAGGAACGTCTCGCCCAGGATCAAATGCACGATGTCTCCCCCGTTCCGGCACTGCCTCACCAGATCCAGTACACTGTGATGGCACACACCCAAGGACGTGAATATGAACAACATAGCAATCGCGCACAGGGCAAATGCGTCCCACGCAAAAATGCTCCCCTCGACACCAGCAAATTTATCGGGCAGCCTCGAAATGTCAACATAATCTGTGTTCAGTATTAGCATCCCATATGCTTCTTCAGCTGAGATACCAAGCAGAGACACTAACTTCTCAACACTGGCCATATCACCCGCCAAGGGAAGAACTAGCTGTTCCGTCTCAGGTCCTCCTAATATGGCCCGAAAATCTTCAAATGTGGGCATAATTTCGTTGTACGAAAAGCTGTACACGTGCCTCCGTACGTCCTAAAAATGAGTCGCAGCTCTCAAAAGATCCCAATCCGGCATGAGCTCCTTCAGAGCCCAAACCGATTTCATCCCGTAACAACCCTCGAAAAAACCCTTGTTTTGCCTCGTGTGGTGCCGTTCCCATGACTGGAAATTGTCCAAGTATCGCTCTTGCATCTGAGACGATAGCCTAGGAAATGAAGCCATGAGAAGAGCAAAGGAAACCTTCAAGAATTTAAGAGAAAAATTCAGTGTTGATCGAAGCAAACGTGCTATTTTCACAATTTCAAAAAACTGAACTGCAATTTAAAACAATCTGGAAATTGAATCCCAGTCCGGCCAGACTGTTTTTCAAGTTGACTGGGTCAACTCTGCAGACAGCTGCCTCAATTTGGAAACATTTCCAAACCATATCATGTTCAAGCCTCATTGAAACTACGTGCATCCATAGTTTCAATCAACCACTGCCAACACCACTTCCGCCCCGGGCTCGTGCAACAGTGCAACTAATTAAATAACAGTGCATATAAACATAAATTTTGACCAGTTCAAATTTTGTGCATGTTTCATTATTATTTATTTTTGATCAACCTACTTGCTTATTTTCCAAAAATAAAAGAAGGTAATCTCTAAATAAATGTGCAAAATACAAGGTTCCGCCTCAAAGGCCCTTTCAAGTACATGTCAAATTGTTTGGACAATACACACATTTTGTCTAAAATAAATCAAAAGAGGACTACTCAGAGTCCTGCTCGTCATCCGAGCACTCGAAGTACTACCCCGTAGCAGCCGGATCCACCGAGGACAGGTAATCTCCAAATTCCTCAAGGCAGGAAAACGAGAAAGGCCGCCTCCGTGCATGTGTCCCCGAGGACTCTCCCTGTTCGTGCCCCGAGAACGAAGAGTGACGAGCTCCGAACCCTGCCGTCTCACCAGAGAACTGGCCAAACCCCTGCATAAAGTCTGCCCCACCAGTCGTGGAGGTAGACGAGTCCCTCGACCTAGATGGCATCGGCTCATACAAAGCCGCACTCCTCCGGGAATTACACCGCAGGAACTCCACGAGTCTCCTGGCGTAGTTGGCCCACCCGTCCAAACGTCTCACGGCCTGGTTGTACGTACGGCCAGACAACTGCAAATCAGGAAAGCCGTCAAAAGACAAACAGACAGCACAGATGAAACATTTGCAGAATGCTACCACCAAGTACAGAAAGTCAAAGTACTCACTGAAGCATTGGGATTCACTCTGTACCGAGGCCTCGTCTTCTACGGAATAGGGATCACCAATTGCCTGCGAGAACCATGAAGCCCCTCATATTCCAGCCGAGCACGAGGGAGAGGGTAGTCGTAGGGTTATGCAGGGCCCTCACCCTCCTTGTGCAGCACCTGCGGGCTCCTTAGCCCCATCCTCAGGAAGATATCATAGTCGGCACCCTCTATGATAAACTCGGTATAGAACACGCCCTGTCTGTACCGCTCCAGATCCTCCATCGGTATCAACGAAGGATGCTGCATGTGTGGAGGCGGGTCCATCGGAACCAAAGGAAGGGACCCCGGACCATGCTGATAGGTCACCCTCCCCCCCAAGTACATCGTGTCACAATGAAGCCCCACCAGCAGCTTCCGCCAACGGATGACCTCCTTAGCAGCCTGGACCACAAAAGCATCAATTCGGTTCCACCAAGTCAGCTGGATCCGCCTGGAAAACTCTCGGCTCATGGCCAGAGACACCTCCTCGTAAGTCAGCCGAGTACCCTCCCTCGACGTTGCTGGCTTCTTCGCCGCCTTCAGCCAAATCAACATGGCAGGGGATAAGGACTCATACTCCTCCCTGGTCTCCCACCTCTACGGGTGGAACACCTCCAAAAACCACACCTATCAAGCACATGGAAAGTTATGTCAGCTACAGAGCAGATACATACGAGTACAAATGAGACAAGGAAGAGAAAAAGACAGGAACTTACATCCAATGCAAATGAAAAGCAGCATAAGGTGTTCTCCTCTCCCTACGAGAACCTATCCAAAGCATGGTAGAGCTCGGCCAGTCATGCCTCCATCCATACGAACCCTCTCACGGCATCCAGATCAGTCAGCGAGCCAAGCAGAGGGAAGTGACATGATGTGTCAGAAGTAGTAAACAGGGTAGCTGACAAGGCAAACCATAAGAACCCTCGAGCCAGACGCTCTGCGATCATCCTCGGAGACCCCTCCAAATAAGCGACAATACCCCTCCTCAAATGAGCCTCCATCGGCCCGTACCGAATACCCAAGCGTAAGTACCCAAATCTGGCTCATGCCTTCCGGTTAATTTTCCCGGCAATTCCGATAATTTTTCCGGCAATCCCCCGGATTTTCCTAGAGTTCCGGAACAATTCCGGAACTGTTCCAAACAACCTAAGGGGAGAAGGGACTGCTTGGAGCCAAAGAAACACGTTTTTATTTTATGAGGAATTCCCTTCTAGAAGACTGCCACCTTGCATGTTTCTAGAAGAATCTAGAAGTGGCTACTTATGTCGTGCGACATAATAGGCCATGAAGACTTCTAGAAGCTTGCCACCTTGCATGTTTCTAGAAGAATCTGGAAGTGGCTACTTATGTCGTGCGACATAATAGGCCATGAAGACTTCTAGAAGCTTGCCACCTTGCATGTTTCTAGAAGAATCTGGAAGTGGCTACTTATGTCGTGCGACATAATAGGCCATGAAGACTTCTAGAAGCTTGCCACCTTGCATGTTTCTAGAAGGAAAACAGTTATGGCTTGTTATGTCGTGCGACATAATAAGCCCATGCAGGCAGCCTATAAATAGAGGCCTTCACCTCTCATTTTGGACACCTCTCCTTCACCCCTCTTTCACCCCTCAGTCCCCCTCTATAGGGGATACGCCCAGAAGCATCCTCTCTCCTCACATACCCCCTAAAACACACACTAATCCTCCAAATCACCCACCATTCAACCAATACACACACACTTCCCACACACATCAAGAACCAAAGGTTCTCCTAGAACCAAGGCTTGATTTCAGTCCCCAGAAGTTGCTGTTTTGAAGGCTCCTATATCTAACGTGATATAGGAAGTCGTGGTCTTCAAGGGTAACGATTTTCTACCCTTTTCCTTTCCCTATCTTCATTATACATTAAATCTATATGCTATATGTGTTGATAATGATGTATTCTCATTAAAGTTGCATGCTTTAGTGTTATATGGCATAGATCCATATCTGATTACATAATCATTTCATGAAATAGCTCCGGCTTGACTTGGTTTTGCATGAACACTCGAGATGAGTGTGGATCCCTCATATTCACACCCTCTCGAAGTGTTCATTACTGAAATACTTGCTCTCTGAGATTTGTTTGTGAAGTAACTTGGCCATATTGGTGCCTTGATGCCTCTGCAAATCCCAGCTGTAAAGTCTCTGCAAAGTGGCTAAGTATGTCACGCGACATAGGCAGCCTATGTCACGCGACAAACCAAGCCAGTTTGCAGAAACTTCATATTTTCAAGCTGTAATCTGATTTTAACCCTCATCATGCTATAATCTGATGCCTATCTGCAATTTAGATAGTATCTATGTACATAAAATGCCATCTTTTCATTAAAATACCATTTTTATACATAAAGGTGCATCTTTTGCACCTAAAACCCATTTTCATACATAAAAAGCATCCTTTGCATAAAAATTGCATCCTTTGCATTCAAAATCTCTTTTCACATTAAAAATGCATCCTTTGCACCCAAAAATCATTTTCATACATAGAAATGCAT